>APFE030953609.1:7314-33844 GCA_000404065.3 Pinus taeda | reverse complement strand
GGAGGAGGGGGTTGGTGAGGAGTGCGGAAGAGGTGGGGGGAGAGAGAGGGGGAGGCAGAGTGGGAGTGGGGGAGCGAGGGATAGGAGGGGATACTAAGAGGGAGAGAGAGGGAAAGTACAGAGCGACGAGAGGATGGGGGAGAGAGAGGGGAAGGGTATAGAGGGAGAGAGGGGAGCGGAGAGAGATATATGGGGGGAGAGTGACATAAATATAGAAGGGAGGTGGGGAAAGAGAGAGAGGGGGGTGACACTAGGGAGAGAGGGGATGGGGGGGACGTGGGGGAAAGTGGGGGAGGAGTGGGGAAGAGTGGGGGAGAGGATTGAAGGGGAGGCAGAGTGGGAGTGGGAGTGGGGGAGGGAGACTGAGAAAGAGAGTGTGAGGGAGGGGGATAGAGGGTGAGAGGGGGAACAGAGAGAGAGAGTGGGGGAAGTGAGAGAAGGTGGGTGAGAGAGAGAGAGGGATGAGTGGGGGAGTTGGAGACGGAGGGGGGGGAAGTGAGAGAGGGAGGGAAGGAGGGAGGGGGAGCAGGGGAGGGAGGGAGATAGGGAGAATGGAGGGGTGGCAGAGAGAAGGGGTGGGAGAGGGGGGAGGAAAGGGGAGTGTAGGGGAGAGGGGGGTAGCTGGAGAGGGGGGAGGGTAGGGGAGAGGAGGGGTAGGGGGAGGGAAGGAGAAGGAGTCGTAAAGAACGAAGTGGGGGAGGGATGGAGAGAGACAAGGGGGGGAGAGAGGGAGAGAGAGAGAGAAGAGTGAGAGACAAAGATGGGGAGGGGGAAGAGGGAGGAAGAGAGGGAGAGACAGAGGGTAGGAGGGGGAGAGCCAAAATTGGTGAGGTGGGGGGAGAGCGAGAGAGAGATAGAGTAGCGGGGGAGGGGGGAGTAGAGGTGGTGAAGAAGAGTGTAACTACTTTTGGTATTTGTCAATGTAATTTTGATCTTTCCATTTGTCAAGAAAAATAATTATTATTTTTATAAATAATATGAATGAGTTTATTACTTCTTCAATAGTGCTAGAATGTCAAAGAGTCAAAATCATATTGAATAACTCTACTTGAGCATCTATGTAATTAAAATGGGTCAACCAAGAGTCTAGCAACCCTCCAGGACAAGCATCACCATTCAAAGAAGAAGTCTACAAGAAAAGCTATGAAAAGAACATCATTTTTGTTTGCGTAATAAAAATAATTAAATTATTAAAAGATGACATGCCAGTTCACTTGGATAAGTCAGCTCAAGTGGAGTCATAAATGCTATATATACCCAACCGATGTATCCACAAAAAGATAGGACAAATCTTAGATACCTCTGAAGTTTTCATAGGTGTTCAGGACTTGGGATGGTACAGTACGAAAAAATATCTCAAATAGCTAAGTGAAGACAATATCTTTGACTTGTCTGAGATATCTCACAGGATCTCAGAAATGATGATAGAGACTCCTCCTTGAAGGCACAATCTTGGTGAAGGAGAAGATTTCATTGAATTAAACCATAATGGCATAAACCATCTCGGCATAACTTGATTTGAGGATACTTTGTCTCAAGGGTGCAGTAATATGATCCCAATGAAGACACAATCATACGAATATAATCTTAGTTAAGGGTGTAACTATAAGACAATTATGATCTCGTTGAAATTAAGGATAAACATCAGTCATATATGTGGAAACCTCATTGAAGATTTCGATAAAAGAGAAATCCTGTAATATCTATGCTAATGATCTCAATAGTAACATAGGAAGAGGATTGGTGTCTTGGTCTTCGAGTGGCATAGAGGGTCAAGTATAATGGTGTTGGTGCTCGTCAATTAGAATCTCTATAAGAAGAATTATGTGCGAGAAGTTTTGGCCCTGCAAGAATGCCAACTTCTTGGGTTCTTGTTTCTTTATTTTGGTAGAAGTTTGATGAAGTAAACACATACACTCATAAAAAGAAGGTCAAGATAAGATAAATAGTAAAATAATTTCATAAATTTTTATCAATTATAGAAGAATCTATCTAATGCTAACTGCCCTAGATTCTTAGGAAAGGGTTACTCTATCATGAGCCTATTTTTTTATAAAACCTTATAACCAATGCACATTCATCATGTTGCATCCTTCTTAGGCACAATTATAAGGGGTGAACCACATGGTGAGGTACTTGGTCGAGAAACACCATGTTCCAATAGTTGTTACAACTGTTCTTCACCTTGTTTGTCTCTATAAAATTCCACTTGTACAACCCAATGTTTGGCATTGGACAGTCTAAAAATATCTGGATTTTGTGCTCCACTTTGTTGAATTTTCATGGTTCCTATAATAGTAATGCCTTTCCAATGATTCATTAACTAGATCATCTTATATCACATTCATCATTAAGAAATTATACATAGGAAATATGAACAATAAAAGAATAATGAGAGTAGGATCATGAAGAGACAACCAAACAAAAGAGACATAAATTTTTACCTTGGGAAAAAACCCTAACTAGGGAAAAACTAGCCACCTTTTCTTAGAAAAATTGTTGAATTCAAAAAGTGATACTAATATGATCTTTCAAGTCAAAATAAATTAGAACTAACTAGTAATCAAACCCAGGTAAATCCCAGGTCATGAAGGAAAATCCTCTTACCTCTGCTACTCCCTCTCTCACGTGAGTCCTTTCACTCCTGTCAAAGACAAGTCATATGGTAAAGAGGTATACTAGGAGATTTGATATCCATATAACCAAAAATATTGTGTCTAGGGTGTGTAAAAAACATTATTTACTTTGAAATGTGAGATTCCCTCGCATGTACCTCAAATCCCTGACGTAGCTCTATGTGCACTTTTTCTTCCTCAAATACTCCATTGAGGAAAGAATTCTCCACATCCACTTGATGTAATTTTGAAAACATAATAGAAGCACGAAAAATAATAGTTGTAACATAAGTGTACCTGGAAACGAGAGTCTCCACATAGTCCTCTCCCTATTTCTTAGATAATCCTCATGAATATTTCTTTGTACTTATCTTTGCTTCCATCTTCCACATACTTCATCTTGAGATTCGCTTGGAAGTCACCAATGACACATCTTCAACAAAATTTCCTCCATCATAGAATTCCTTAAATTTGTTGGCCTACCTGCTCCCTCTGATATAGGAACTCTTCTGGTCATCAAGTATGATTAGTACAATTTCTCTCTTGAACACAAACTATTGATCGTGGAAGAACCCTCTTGTCATAAATTTTGCCTCGTTCTGCCAGTGCTTCCATTTGTTGCTAGAGCCTTGTCAACCTTCATGATATACCTTTGATCCTCACTAGGAGGCCCTGGAAGAAAATTTATAACCCAACAAAAGAAACAAAATTAAGAGGCTAACTAATTGTAAAACAGTAATAATCAAGGAATAAATATACAAGTACTTACCTTTTCAAAGAATTTTCAACTCCCTCTTGATATTTTCCTCCTTGCAGGAATCATTGAAATCCATCTGTGAACTCATCATCCTCATTATCAACATGTTTCTTTTCTTCCCTTCCTTGCATGAGCTAGGGTTTTTTTAATCCTAGCCTTCAAGCCTTTTGATGGAAAAAAATGACTGAAATCAATAATAGGGAGATCACCCAGTCAAGGTCCCAACAAAGCCTTTATCCTTTTGAAATGGTGATTCTGACTAGTTCAAATGGGTCAAATTACCCTCTCTCTCCTTATTTTTGGTGTTTCTAATAACTTATCAACAAGAAAAGTGAATCAAACTTACCCTCTTGTAGCATTCTTTCAATAAAGGATTTCTTAAGCTGGCATAAGGGCTCAACTAATCCACCAATGTAGTTTCTGCTACATAACGAAACTTCTAAATTATCAATTGTCCCAAAAGGTACAAAGAGAGGCCAATAGGATTATTAAATTAGAATTGTTGAATTTCTCTAGAAGAGATGTTGGTTCAAGCCTAATGGATGAGCAATTTGAGCTGGCTAAACGCCTTCTAATTGTTTTTTTATTATGGTAAAATTATATTAATAATTCATTGGTTTTGCTTTCAAAAGCTTGAAGGAATTTTAAGAGCAAGTATAGAATTTATCTGTGGGATTTGATCCCAAAATCACTAATTTGTAGATATATACTCAATGAAATGTTAATTGGTTGAAACCCTGCTCAAATGTTTGATATAAGCAAATAAGCCCAAAAAGTTGAAATGCTACAACTAATACTATAATCAACGCCCACGTAATTCCTAATCATTGACAAAATCAAGAAAAATGAAAAAAATCACATTCGTGATAGCAAAGTTACAAACCTTTCATAGTTTGACATCAAGCATTGTAGAGTACATAATGAAATAGATCAGATACCTGATTAACAAATAAGCGTGGTAGAATTTTGATAAAAAAATTACTTTGGTTTTTAAAATTAAGCAAATAATAATGGATAAAAAATTTATATATGTCCAAGTCCTATAGAAGATTAATTATTGGTAGGGTTTCTTTGTTCCTATATACCGAAGTTTGAGGTTTATGGTATGTTTTGTTTGACAATATATATTATATACTATTAGTTTTGTTCCAATTACCTTTTAAGTTTTATGTTATATGTGTAGTTGTAATAAAAAATAATAGTATTTTTGAAGTGGAAAGATGCATTGTTGCTGGAGGGCTGACTCTAGGGTTGTAATAGGTAAAAAAATAGTTGCCAGAGGGAGAACTTATTCCATAGATTTGTATATAAAAATTGAGTTTTTTTATGCCATATGTATAATACTCTACACCAAATAGTCCCCGAAGAGAGGAATACCTCCATAAAAATTGGAAACAAAGGGCTTCAATGATTAACATCCATCTTCCAAAGGCGCTTCAAGGGTAAATACTTCTACAAGAAACACTTTCAAATATGTGTGGGGCCCCAAAGTGGGTACTCCAACCTTCGTAGGCCATTCCAAATACGTGCATCTTCCTCAAAATGGTACATTCCTGCAGCAATTGAGCAAACAAGTAAACCAAGGGACTGAACGTTTGCAACCTATATTTAAAAGAAAAAGCATCTTTCTTAAGAAGGCAATTGAGCAAACAAGTAAACCAAGGCACTGACCTTTTCCAACGTATATTTAAAAGAACAAGCATCTTCCTTAGGAAGTGAACTAGTCAACTTATTATGGAATTTGTTTCATTGGAGTGCTCCACCTATTGATGTATCTCCATTTGAATAGGTTCCCTTGCACACATCTCCATGTTATTGGTTCAAGGCACCCACACGTGGAGGATAAGTATTCAAATGATATACTAACTATTGAACCCTTTTTTTTTGGAATCGACTAATATGGCTGAAGCATCATTGCATCAATTGAAGGTACACAAGGATCTAACATTTTCAGGTTCTAATACTACTACATAACTTATAATTGGTTAGAAAGGTGTAGAAATATTCTACATGTGATGGCCTAGAGATAACAATATAGAGAGAAGATGGCCTTCATTTTACTCTCTTCCACCAACATGTACAATCTCCAAAGCAAACATTCAATCCAAGAATGCTTAGAACTTTCTTAAAAAACAAGGTAGATGCAATGGATGTTCAGAATTTCCCTTTGTTGTTATGTATCATATAGAGTTTACAACATGGGGATGATCTTGCAACTGTAGCGGCCCCTGTTATATTGGTGGAAACATGTGTGAATGCTACCTACCCCAGGATAACTACAAATGATTATGTCATGAAAAGTTGAAAGTATATACCTAGGATGAAACTAACTATAATAAGCATATCTGATCATGATGCATAAAATGCATAAGAAAAAAATCCCCAATATGTAGAACATAATAAAAAGTACAAAAGAATAGATGACAATTCCCAAAAGAAATTTGTGATACATTACATGGAATGCCATCTGAAAAGATGTACTGTATTTTCTGTTACTTTTCCAATGTCCTTTCATTTTTGGTGCAATAATTTCCATGCACTCATTTTGGAAGAAAATCATGAAGCTATAGTTAATGGTAAGCCTAAAGTGCCCTGTCAAAAGGAGTTGAAGTCTTTATTTCAAAGGCAAACAACGTTTACCAAAAAAATTATATTTTTGAAAAATGTGCTATGAATAACTCATAATCTCGCATTATGCGTGGAGAATATCATAAAGCAATTGTACTGCTAGTTCCTACTAATGCCTTTGCGAGGGGCTTAAGATATCATTACTATAAAATGACTCTATATGACTCTCAAGTTCCAGATAAATGCTCATTGGATCAATTTGAAGCACCAACAAGGAGAACATTCTGTTGCATCTTCAAAAGTACTTACAAAAGTAAACTACTCTATGCACAACATGCCTCTTTTGATTTGGAGTCAAGATAGCATATTGACCACTCTAAGAGTCTGAAATGTACTTTTTCTTTTCATTATTCTCCTTTGGCTGCTTGCCAAGAGCGGTGATCTTGAAGTGCTCTGAAAATGATTGACCAGGGCATAGAGGTATCCATTTGAGATAATTCATGAAAGCAGTACCATATCAAAGTGATAGATATAAAATATAGACATCTTAGATTTCACACTGTGAAGTTATCTCTTTATGAATTGAAGACACTCTAATTATTCTCGAAATGCACCAAGGCTATTGATAAAATAGAGACCCCACCTCTAAAATAAAGTTTCATCCTCAGATAGATGGGAAAAACTTGGTCAGGTTGAAAGGGAGAGCATAAAACTCTTCACTTCTAGGACCAGTTTTGAATGAACGGAACTTATCCCACCAATGATGGCCTCTGTCTTTCCTTGTTGAGCTCTCCCCCATATGTAGAGTGTTATCCAAAAACAATGCTACGCTGCCAGTAACTAAAGGTGGTGACGAGAAAATCACATTCGTAATGTCATTGAACTGTTAAAAAAGCCATTGAAAAATGTTTACAGTTAAAAACATTGAAAATTTGAAGATTGAAGGGAATGTTGCCACAATGAACTGCTAGCTAAAAAATTTCAATGTAGTCCCTGAAAGAAGTTGTAAGAGCCCTACCGATCATCCATGAGTGTGGATTGGACCATGACCAGAAGAAACTGTAAATTCATTGAAGTGTTGTGGTACCGATAATCCCAAAAACAGAGAGAATCCCAAGATGAACTTCGTCCTGAAACTATTTAGATTACAAGATTGAAGGAAACTTAAACCCCCACCAACTGCTCATCAAGAATACAAAAAATTTCAGACATGAGGCAAAACAGAAAGAATTGTTGTTCTACCCTACAATTTTAAAGTTGCATTGTACAAATTGTCTGCTAATATAGGTACCCAAAGAATTGTTGTTGTACCCTAATATGTTGAAATTGCAATGTACAACTAAGTGTCTGCCAATATGAGTTAACCTTAAGGTTTTATGCATACATCCATTATGAATTATGGCAACAGCTAAGATACTACTAGTTGACTAACTTTGCAGCTCAACACATAGGATTTGTGTATAGTGTATACATACCAACATAACCAAAGAGGAGACAGTACACGGCAGCAACAATGGGTGCTGGAATAGAATCAAAGATTGCTCCAAATTTTCTTGGAACACATTAACACGAAATTAGCAATGCTAAATCCTTGACTAGGGAATAAAACCCAAAATGAGAACAATATACCAACTTGAATTGATTATCACCAAGAACAAAGAAGAATATCATCTCTCAAACAGTTATGAGATAGAGGAGTGATGTCTCCTCTCAGTTGTGATGGTTTATCTCACTTATAATGGGGATGAGAATTTCACGGTGTAATTGGTGTTATTGAATGCTGATAGTCTTGATGGTAACTCAAGCAGTCATGAAATAGAGTTGTAATCTCTCCCACTAGCTGGGGTGGTTTACTACATTTATCATGGAAAAGTAGTAGGATGATTTTTTGCAGCAATTTCCTTGGGAAAAAATAATTAGATGCTCAAATTGGCATCACAGATAAATGAGTTACTTGTACTGTGAAAAACAAGATGTAAGGATGTTTTCACACATACTAGAAAAAAACGGACTGCACCAATGCCTTGATGCAAGTATGGGTAGAAGCAGACCTCTTTACAAGACAACTCAGGAGTGGAGTAATGAGCTTTGACCATCTACCCCCTGGATCTTTCTGGAGAGGGTGAATTGATAAATTCCCTGGTCTACCAGAAACATGGATGCCTAAAAGAATGTGGATCCATAATATGCACGGGTTACTTTTAGGTTTTCAGATCCGTTAGTAAAATATCAAAAAAATAAACGACAAAAAGATATCATCGGCATGGAGTGGGAGTACTGATTGTCTTTTCGGAAATAAAGAAGAAAAAAACTTGCAGAAAATCAATGAAATTCACAAGATACGAGGAAATACCGAAAGACCAATACGACATTGCAACAAGACGACCGATGAGGGCTGTGCACTGCTGAACAACAGCAAGCGCAGAAGAACCTGAGAAGAAATACAAGTCCAAGACTCCCCCATTTATTCTATATGTCAAGAAAGATCCCCCATACTCAACATCCATGCCATTACTATTCAGCAGCAAAACCCCATGAGCAACGCCTCCCGCTCTCACATCCAAATAAAACGGATGAGACCCATAAAGATCCACATTCGTACTCGAACTGCCAATGTATGAATTCTAGAGCGTATAGTTCTAATTCACATTGAGGAGAAATTTCTGCCTAGTGATCTCTCCCAATCCATACAGAGAAGCAGTCGATGGCAGGGCAGTAGAGACCTCTAAGTATTGGTCTTCAAACACCAGTGAATTGCCAGTGGCATTTGTAGTGGAATTAAAGAGAGTCTCTCCACTTGAATGCCTCGTGATTTAAAAGTCGAATGGATTATTGGAGTAGTTGAATAGCAATTCATGAGTATGATTCTGAGAATCATCACTACTATTGACCCCACCATATCTAGGCTGAATATCACTCGGAACTTCCCATCGCGGCTGCTTAGCATCCATAATATAAACTCTCAAACTACCATTGGATTCATACCTGAAACTCGATCAAATTCAATACAGTTAAGCCCTCTTTCTCTGTTCGTACTAGAACAGAGCCATACAAATATGATATGCATCATGTAGATCTAATATACACATGCTATTTATGCATTCACTTAGACCCATGTAAATCTATTATGCACTTGTTTTTGTTTTTAAAACAGGGAAAATGTGCACCCACAGTCAGCAGAAAGATATACACCGTAATAAAACAAATATAAATACAGAGTTACTATAAATACTAAATTATATTTTTGTATGAAAAGTAGACTCTAAACTACACTTCAATCTAGTTTCTCCTGTAATAACGCTGTGGTGCAATTCAAATCCCAAAACGCAGTTTAAAATTTATTTCATTTGAAAATGAAAATTAAGACCAAGAACAAAAGATATAAAATTACATGACCAGTAGTTGCAAGCTTTGAATGTCAGGGCAATAGACAGAATTGTTCACTGATATGTTCTGGATGAGTTACAGTTGGGCTATTATGGAATTTCCAGCTGGTGCTTCTGAGATGTTGGAGATCGTGTAACCAGACACAAGAGCATGGGACTGACAACATAGAAGAAGCAAAATATGTATAAATGCAAAGAGAGAGCTCATGAACGATGTTGTTTGATACATTGTCTATGAAATTCAGACAAGAACCAGCTTCAATTGCTGCAGGATAAGAAGGAAGGGATGGCCTTTTTATATAGTTGGGATAATAATAACAAATAAAATGTAGCCAATCTTTGTGAATGTGAACCTGAAATCATTGTGGGAGGAAGGATAATGATGGAATTGGAAAATCACAGGAGTATATCCTGGTATTAACTCATTCCATTTCACAACTAATTGTCTTTTGAGGGGTATGCTTGTATGCCACACCTACAGTGAGAATATGGGCATATGCCCACACAATAGCAATTGCAATTATGATGGCAAAATGCTCAAATAAGAACGCTAACTGCCCATCTACGTTACAGGATTACCGTGCAACTTCTCCCCCGCAGATTTAATGCCCGCCCCTACAAATCCGGAGTTGCTCAAATAAGAATGCCAACTACCCATCTACGTTACACGATTACCCTGCAGCTTCTCCCACGTTTATTTAATGCCCGCCCCTCCGAATCCGGAGTCAGGCACAGGTTAAAGAAGGTGTTGTGCTCGAATAGTGTTCTCCGAAATTGCTAAGAATAAACTGAAATGGCACAACACATATGAACAATTGCACACATCTCCATGTTGTTGGTTCAAGGCACCTACACGTGGAGGGTATCTATTCAGATGATATACTAACTATTGAACCCTTTTTTTTTGGAATCGACCAATATGGCTGAAGCATCATTGCATCAATTGAAGATACACAAGGATCTAACATTTTCATGTTCTAATACTACTACATAACTTATACTTGGTTAGAAAGGTGTAGAAATATTCTACATGTGATGGCCTAGAGATAACAATACAGAGAGAAGATGACCTTCCTTTTACTCTCTTCCACCAACATGTACAATCTCCAAAGAAAACATTCAATCCAAGAATGCTCAGAACTTTCTTAAAAAACAAGGTAGATGCAATGGATGTTCAGAATTTCCCTTTGTTGTTATGTATCAGATAGAGTTTACAACATGGGGATGATCTTGCAACTCTAGTAGCCCCTGTTATATTGGTGGCAACATGTGTGAATGCTACCTACCCCAGGATAACTACAAATGATTCTATCATAAAAAGTTGAAAGTATATACCTAGGATGAAACTAACAATAATAAGCATATCTGATCATCATGCATAAAATGCATAAGAAAAAAATCCCCAATATGTAGAACATAATAAAAATTACAAAAGAGTAGATGACAATTCCAAAAAGAAATCTGTGACACATTGCATGGAATGCCATCTGAAAAGTTGTACTATATTTTTTGTTACTTTTCCAATGCCATTTTTTTTGTTGCTATAATTTCCATGCACTCATTTTGGAAGAAAATCATGAAGTTAAAGTTAATGGTAACCCTAAAGTGCCCTGTCAACAGGAGCTGAAGTATTTATTTCAAAGGCAAACAACGTTTACCAAAAAAATTATATTTTAAAAATGTGCTATGAATAACTCATAATTCTCACATTATGCATGGAGAATATCAGAAAGAAATTGTACTGCTAGTTCCTACTAATGCCTTTCCAAGGGGCTTAAGATATCATTACTATAAAATGACTCTATATGACTCTCGAGTTCCAGATAAATGCTCATTGGCTCAATTTGAAGCACCAACAACAAAAACATTATGTTGCATCTTCAAAAGTACTTACAAAAATAAACTACTCTATGCACAACATGCCTCTTTTGAATTGGAGTCAAGATAGCATATTGACCACTCTGAGAGTCTGAAATGTACTTTTTCTTTTCGTTATTCTCCTTTTGCTGCTTTCCAAGAGCGGTGATCTTGAAGTGCTCTGAAAATGATTGACCAGTGCATAAAGGCATCCATTTGAGATAATTCATGAAAGCAGTTCCCTATCAAAGTGATAGATATAAAATATAGACATCTTAGATTTCACACTGTGAAGTTATCTCTTTCTGAATTGAAGACACTCTAATTATTCTCGAAATGCACCAAGGCTATTGATAAAATAGAGACCCCACCTCTAAAATAAAGTTTCATCCTCAGAGAGATGGGAAAAACTTGGTCAAGTTGAAAGGGAGAGCATAAAACTCTTCACTTCTAGGATCAGCTTTGAATGAATGGAACTTATCCCACCAATGATGGCTTCTGTCTTTCCTTGTTGAGCTCTCCCCCATATGTAGAGTGGTATCCAAAAACAATGCTACGTTATCAATAACTAAAGGTGGTGATGAGAAAATCACATTGGTAATGTCATTGAACTGTTAAAAAAGCCATTCAAAAATGTTTAAAGTTAAAAACATTGAAAATTTGAAGATTGAAGGGAATGTTACCACAACGAACTACTAGCCAAAAAATTTCAATGTAGTCCATGAAAGAAGCTGTAAGAGCCCTACCCATCAACCATGAGTGTGGATTGGACCATGACCAGAAGAAACTGTAAATTCATTGAAGTATTGTGGTACCGATAATCCCAAAAACAGAGAGAAGCCCAAGATGAACTTCGTCCTGAAACTATTTAGATTACAAAATTGAAGGAAACTGAGACCCGCACCAGCTGCTCATCAAGAACACAAAAAATTTCAGACAGGAGGCAAAACCCAAAGTATTGTTTTTCTACCCTACAATTTTAAAGCTACATCATACAAATTGTTTGCCAATATAGGTACCCAATGAATTGTTGTTGTAGCCTAATATGTTGAAATTGAAATGTACAACTAAGTGTTTGCCAATATGAGTTAACCTTAAGGTTTTATGCATACGTCCATTATACATTATGGCAACAACTAAGATACTACTAGTTGACTGACTTTGCAGCTCAACGCATAGGATTTGTGTACACTGTATACGTACCAACATAACCAAAGAGGAGACAGTACGCGACAACAACAATGGGTGCTGGAATAGAAGCAAAGATTGCTCCAAATTTGCATGGAACACATTAACACGAATTTAGCAATGCCAAATCCTAGACTAGGGAATAAACCCCAAAATGAGAACAATATACCAACTTGAATTGATTATCACCAAGAACAAAGAATAAGATCATCTCTCAAATAATTATGAGATAGAGGTGTGATGTCTCCTCTGAGTTGTGATGGTTTATCTCACTTATAATGGGGATGAGTGTTTCATGGTGTAATTGGTGTTATTGAATGCTGATAGCCTTGATGGTTTTTCAAGCAGTCATGAAATAGAGCTGTAATCTCTCCCACTAGTTGGGGTTGTTTACTACATTTATCATGGAAAAATAGTAGGATGATTTTCTGCAGCAATTTCCTTGGAGAAAAAATAATTAGATGCTCAAATTGGCATCGCAGATAAATGAGTTACTTGTACTGTGAAAAACAAGATGTAAGGATTTTTTCACACATATTAGAAAAAAAGGGACTGCACCAATGCCTTGACGCAAGTATGGATAGAAGCAGACCTCTTTGCAAGAAAACTCAACGGTGGAGTAATGAGCTTTGACCATCTACCCCGTGGATCTTTCTGGAGAGGGTGAATTGATAAATTCCATGGTCTACTAGAAACGTGGATGCCCAAAAGAATGTGGATCCCTAATATGCATGGGTTACTTTTAGGTCGTTGGATTCGTTAGTAAAATATCAAAACAATAAATGACAAAAAGATATCATCGGCATGGAGTGGGAGTACTGATTGTCTTTTCATAAATAAAGAAGAAAAAAACTTGCAGAATATCAATGAAATTCACAAGATACGAGGAAATACTGAAAGACCAATACGACATTGCGGTAGGACGACTGATGAGGGATGTGTACTGCCGAACAACAGCAAGCGGAGAAGGACCTGAGAAGAAATACAAGTCCAAGACTACCCCATTTATTCTATATGTCAAGAAAGATCCCCCATACACAACATCCATGCCATTACTATTCAGCAGCAAAACCCCATGAGCAACGCCTCCTACTCTCACATCCAAATAAAATAGATGACACCCATAAAGATCCACATTCATACTCAAACTACCAATGTCTGAATTCTAGAGCATAGAGTTCTGATTCGTGTTGAGGAGAAATGTCTGCCCAGTGCTCTCTCCTAATCCATACAAAGAAGCACTCGATGGCAGGGCAGTAGAGACCTCCAAGTATTGGTCTTCAAACACCATTGAATTGCTAGTGCCATTTGCAGTGGAACTAAAGAGAATCTCTCCACTTGAACGCCTCGTGATTGCAAAGCCGAATGGATTATTGGAGTAGTTAAACAACAATTCATGAGTATGATTTTGAGAATCGTCACTACTATTGACCCCACCATATCTAGGCAGAATATCACTCGAAACTTCCCATCGCGGTTGCTTAGCATTCGTAGTATAAACTCTCAAACTATCATTGGATTCATACTTGAAACTCGATCAAATTCAATACAATTAAGCCCTCTTTCTCTGTTCGTACTAGAAAAAAGCCATACAAATTGGATATGCATCATGTAGATCTAATATACACATGCTCTTTATGCATTCGCTTAGACCCATGTAAATCTAATATGCACTTGTTTTTGTTTTTAAAATAGGGAAAATGTGCACCCAAAGTCAGCAGAAATATATACACGGTAATAAAACAAATATAAATACAGAGTAACTATAAATACTAAATTATATTTTTGTATGAAAAATAGACTCTAAACTACACTTCAATCTAGTTTCTCCTGTAATAACACTATGGTGCAATTCAAATCCCAGAACACATTTTAAAATTTCTATCATTTGAAAATGAAAATTAAGACCAAGAACAAAAGATATAAAATTACCTGACCAATATTTGTAAGCTTTGAATGTCAGGGCCATAGAGAGAATCGTTCACTGAATTGTTCTGGATGAGTTGCAGTTGGGCTGTTATGGAATTTCCATCTAGTGCTTCTGAGATGTTGGAGATCGTGTAACCAGACCCAAGAGAATGGGACTGAAAAACATAGAAGAAGCAAAATATGTATAAATTCAAAGAGAGAGCTCATGAACGATGGTGTTTGATACATTGTCTATGAAATTCAGACAAGAACCAGCTTCAATTGCACCAGGATAAGAAGGAAGGGATGGCCTTTTTATATAGGTGGGATGATAATAACAGATAAAATGTAGTCAATCTTTGTGAATGTGAACATGAAATCATTGTGGAAGGAAGGATAATGATGGCGTTGGAAAATCGCGGGAGTATATCCTGGTATTAACGCATTCCATTTCAAAACTAATTGTCTTTTGAGGGGTATGCTTGTATGTTCCACCTACATTGAGAATATGGGCATATGCCCGCAAAATAGCAACTGCAATTATGATGGAAAAATGCTCAAGTAAGAATGCTAACTACCAATCTACATTACAGGCTTACCATGCAGCTTCTCCCGCGCAGATTTAATGCCCGCCCCTATGAATCTGGAGTCGCTCAAATAAGAATGCCAACTACCCATCTACGTTACAGGCTTACCCTGCAGCTTCTCCCATGCAGATTTAATGCCCGCCCCTATGAATCCGGAGTCAAGCATAGGTTGAAGAAGGCACTGTGCTCCAAGAGTGTTCTCCGAAATTACCGAAAATAAACTGAAATGGCACAACACATATGAATAATTTCCCGCTGAATGTGGACGACAGGTGTGAACGCCAGAAAGAAAAGCACGATGAAAGTCTCTTTCAAAGGAAGGCATATCAGCCTAAAGATGAGAGCTAAATCTAAATGTAAATTTAAATGCAAATACAATATAATCTATTATGAAAGCATTCAAAAGGATAGATTAAATCTAACTCGATTAAATGAAGGATTAGTCCTCCTCTCAATCTAGAGAAAAAATATTCCACTTTCGACCAACTTGAATTTAGAATAAAAATCAAGATAATAAACCAAGGAAATAGCTCTACTACTTGCTACTAATCTGAACAAATATATACATTCAACTATTGATAATTAGTTATCTTGCTACACATACCTTTAAATTCAAATAAAATGAATTCAAAATAAGTGCTATAATTGCATTAAAGAAATAGTTCTCATAATACAATGATGATAAAACAAAACATAAACTTGTCATCAATCTACTAAATAGTTATCAATGATAACATGCATATCTATTCAAATTCACTGCCCTCCCCTCTTCCCCCTTCTCTCTCCAACACCTTCTCCCCCACCTTCTCTCTCCCACACCTTTTCCCCCACCTTCTCTCTCTCTCTCTCTCTCTCTCTCTCTCTCTCTCTCCACTCTCCTCCCCCTCTCTCTCCTCCCATATCACCCCTCTCTCCCTTTTCATCCCTTTGTCTCTCGCTCCCCCATCTCCTCCTTCGCCCCTCCCCCTCTCTCCCTCATCCTCCCCTCCTCTCCCTCCCTCTCCCATCTCCTCCTTCGCCCCTCCCCCTCTCTCCCTCATCCTCCCCTCCTCTCCCTCCCTTCCTACCTCTCTCTCCTACCCTCACTCCCACTCCCACTCTTCCTCCCTCTATCCCTCTCTCTTCCCTCCCTCCTCCACTTTCTTCTTTACCACTCCCTCACCCTCCCCCTCTCTCCCACTCTCTCCTTCCCCCGCTCTCTACTTCACCATTTCCTCTCACTGTTTCTCTACCTCTATTTGCCTTTCCCTCCCTCCATCTCTTTTCCTATACCTCCACTCTCTCTCTCTCTCTCTACCTTTCTCCCTTTAAATTTTAAAAGCCCAAAATACATATATTTTATATTGAAAACAATACAATAAAATATCTTCACAATATTGTTTCTCCTAAAAAGAAAAATATCATTCAAATATGTAATAAGAAATATTATTTAAAACTAAATGAAATCAAAGAAAAATATCATTTAAATATGTAATAATAAATATTATTTAAAACTAAATTAAATCACATTACATTGAACAAACAAATAAATTAATTATGAGAGAAAAAAAAATTATATTAAAAATAATCAATAAATAGTTTTACTCTATTTATTAACTATTTATTTCATTTATTTATTGTAATCTTTCTTGGTCTTACAAGATACAACATGATTTTTTTAGCAACTAAAGTAGAGGCAAGTATAAAAAATACCTACATATAAAGTATATGAAAAATACCTCCAATATTTATCTTCCAAAATTAAATGTTAACGACATTGTCCAACGTCTCCTATGGAGCTCCTCCACAATCTTTCAAACAAACAAAAGAAACTCAATAAAGCAACAATAAAGAAGGCTTTAAATGGGATGACATGACGATGCTATCAGCACCCCACGCTTAAAAAATGTTAAACTATGCAATGTAGGAAGGGGAATTTTTTTCAGATCTGGGAATTCGTTGGAATGTATTTTTCTGTTTCTTTTCCGACATCCTCCTTTTTTCTTTTCTCCAGTGGTAGTCCCGATTTCGGTCCTCATCTTCTTGCAACTCCACGATAAATAAATAGTGCATAACTCTTTTAACACGTGCCCAAAAAATCAATAAAAACTCCAAAAAAACAACGCATACCTCTTTTAACCACTGCACAACATGTGGGAAGTACATCAACCAAGCCAACATATCATCTCATGTCACAACAGTTAAAAACAAAAATTACCATTATCTAACCAGTCAAAAGCAAAATCCCAAAAAAAAAAAAAACCCAAAACCGACGAAAAAACTACAACCAAAAAGATGATGGACATTGCTAAAGCATCACAAAAGAAAGAAAAATAAGAAATGAACCCAGGTGCAATGCTAAATCAACCCACTACCAAAGATGCTCTGCCCTGTAGCTACACTCAGTCTATGTCTTGTTTTGTACCGACATTCTGCTTTGCTAGACGCGAAAGGTATTACTGGTAAACAAAACTGAAGAACATAAGAACACATGTACTTTCATACATAGAGGTAATCATTATATATATTTAGAATGAATAGAGGTAATCATTATATACACCATTAATGAACCGAGGGTGTTTACAGAAATGGAATATGACGGCCTCCTTTTTTGAAATTCCATCACGTGTTCTCTCGTTGGTTCTTCAAACAAGGGTTAGAATATTGGAGGGTCAAATTGCCCTAGCATGCACCTTCACTATGCCAATTCGCTTCGTTTTGCAGAGTATCGACGACATACCGCAATTTATGATGGGGACCACCTGATTAGGCTCTGCACCCATAACTCCAAAACTCCCATCCCATGCTCGATCATCTGGACGAAATGAACCACCATGCTCCCACTACATGTGATCCTCCTCTGCATCCTGCAATTTACAGAAATTTCCATGGATCCCTTCGAAATTCCTTGAGCATTTAGAGGATCGTGAGGATTCTATGTAGTCTCCTCACATCCAGTGGCACCCACGGCAACGCATTTCGAGGATGGCGAGGATTCTATGTAGTTTCCTCACATTCAGTGGCACCCACGGTATGTATGGGTCTGCATTCTCCCTCTGGATTCCAAGTGGTTAAGCAGCAACTCCCACGAAGATGTGCACCAGCCAGCTTTTCTGCCATCTCTCTCGATCGTAAGTTCAATCCTTATTTACTTATTTCTAGTGTCAACAACGGCTACGCCTTTTTCAATTAACATGATATCCGTTTTATGCACCTGCCATCGATACCATCCGATACGCTCCACAACGGTTTACTCGCATAAATTTGTGTTTTAAATGCTTTCTCATGTGGTGCCCACACTGCTGACCTAGCTGATGGTCGTTTTCAAGTTGGGAGTGCCGTTGTCCTTTGATGTGGCACTGATTTCAAATTTTTTAAAGTGGGTTCACATTTATTCACGTTAACATCCAAATTAGAAAATTTAGTTTTATAAATAGTAAGAAGTCATTAATCAAAATAAAAATATAAATTTTCCAATTAGAAATATGGTAAAATTTATTAACAATAGATTTAATGTTTAAAATAGTCAAACTTGTTAATATTTTTTGATATTAATAATTTAACTATAGATTTGAGATTAACAATTTTGCAGGTTGGTTTTAAAAAATTAACAATGTATGGTTAATCAAAATGTAGATATTTTTATGCAATAGTCAAAAGATTTATCTAATATAGTTTTGCATGCTTACTTCAACTAATACGTTCTCAATGCTTTAAATGCAAAAATATTACCGGTATCTCAACTATAACATTGATAATTTATCATAGAATCATTTTACAACGATAAAAATGATTGGTAAAAAAATAAGTAAGTAAAGGTGAAGATATCCCCATGAGGCATACCAAAGGGAATTCTTAACATGTAGAGCAACCAGGTATTTAGACTGAAGGGAAATTCATTGATATTCGAGATTTTTCAACATATGTAATTTAATAATAATTAAAGAATTGAAGAGGACTATTTGCAACTTACCATGGTTTATACTTGTGCCAAAGGCTACCATAAAGTATTCAAGGACCTATTTGAAGGCAAGAGATTTTCCTGTAATTGGTGCAAACAAAAGAAGAATTCATCTACAAATTTTTGATCAGATGCAATTCTATCATACCCATGAAGTTTCATACCCCTAGTCTTTTTTTAGGGTGCCATACCCTTAATACTTCAACTCAATACTTCTTCAATTAGAAAAAAAGGTGTGGGATAATTGGCCCCCTTGTATGACTCCACAAGGTGGAATGAATGTTGAGGGTGACCCATTTATGAAGATCAAGAAGAAGCCATTAGAAATAAGTTCCCTTGTTCTACCTTTGAGGATGATATTACACTAAACATGCTCCACTTTTCTCAATCAAATCCTTCTACAATTCAAAAATATATTTGAATTCATATTTATTGCATTATCACAGATAATCTCGCATGATTTAAATTTTGCTAGAAGTGATATGTTGTGGTACGTTTTCTCATTGGAGCTTCTTTCCACTATTTAGCTAAATTCTGCTAAACATATGGATTATTTAGGTAAAACGCTTCAAAATTAAATCGATCATTTTTGGCATTCATGTCTAATCTATTTTCAAACTTATTGGTCAATGATTCAAGCCCATGCTTCCAAGAAACTTATTGGCCCTATGACCATTAAATATTCTGAAAAGGAAATTCATCTAGTTTAGAGCTTACGTGATGAAGGACCCCTCTTCTATTATCTTGGGTGTGATCTTCATTGGATGTTTCCAATTCAACTAAAATTAGGCTTCAATTACTGACTTCAAAAAACCACAAATCTACATTTGGTCATCTCATACCTATGATTTGAATAGAAAGTGGAATCCACCCATGGTCTCCTTCCACAGTATCCACCTGTGCTATTGTAACTCAAGAATCCAACGAGAATACTATAAATAGGAAGCCTCACTTGGTAACATGACAGATTGTTCCTTCACATTGTAGGGTAAATGATTTATCCATATAATAAAGAATTATATTTTTTTCACATATTGTTAGGTATTCAGTGTGTGTATCTTTTGTTCAAGGTTTTTCTAAGAATAGTTGCATGGCATTTTATATTCTTTCTCTCCTACTCCCTTTCATTATTGATTGTTCCTAGATTGTAGCCCCTATGATCTAGATATGTGGTATGACAGCCAAGCTGATATAATAAATGTATGTCTAAGCCATTGCTATGAGATTCTAGTTATTATTTAGATGGAATATTAAATTCTCTCCTTGGCGAGGGTTATGCCTTTTATTTCCTCAAATCATTCACCATATGGATTTCGTGAAATAACTAGCAAAGCCCAAAGGGATTGTGACCAGTGAATCCCTCAAGAAATCATCAGTAAGTGGAAAAGGATCAAACCCTATGGTTGTGGTCATCACTGGAAGGGTTGTAGGAAGCTCTAAGATGGAGTAACATAATGATGACATGCCCCAAACAAGGGATGTGGTGGAGGAATTCTAGATTGGAAATGATGTTAATCTTTATGTCCCTTCGATAATGGAAGGAATGGATTGCACAAGTTTTTTTGTAAGAACAAAACACTAGTCTAGGTTCTAGTCTGGTGGAGCCATGGCCTCGTGGCCAAGCTACAAGCCTACATATTTCTTAATGATGGTTCTCCCAGGAAGCAATGGTACATGCTCAAAGACCTCAATAAACCTCATTATGTTGTTTTCTTTATTGATTCTACCGTGAAATACTACCTCACCCACCAAGAATCGAGAGATTATAGCCATGCATAAATTAAGGATGAACACGTGGCATATACTTGGGAGGAGAAGATGCACAAATAATCTAGGATTTTATTCTATTTTTCTCATCATTCCCCACACCCCATACTACAATCTTGAACATTATAATGATGTGGAGGATACCATGGATAGGGCCTATGCTTGGCTCACTACCTGTCAAGCCTCTAGAGTGCTCATGGTTCTCCCCAACATTCAAACTGACCCTTTTCTTGCCAAGATACATGGCAAAAGGGTGACCACTATGCTAAGCACAAGTTCCCTCTCTGACCTCTCAAGAATATAAAATCCTAGGATTTATAGCTTTTAAGGTTACAATTACATCAACATGAGTGACGTCATAGTCTCCATGAATGTCATAGGAAATGGTGTGAATGGATTCATTATATTTCATCTCATACCATCCAAGATTTTAGCCACCACCCACATGTTTCAAGAAGTTAAAATTTTTTCATAGAAATACATGTTCACAAAACAAAAAATGATGGCCATAGTGCATGGTGAGTCTGCGCTCCATAATAGGGTTAATGAAAGGTATGGATGTCATGTGGTAGGGTTCCAAAAAATGATCCAAGCCTTTGGTTCATATATATATTCTCCCAATGATGTGTTGCCCACTACCTATGCATGACATCCTAGAGTGAAGAGCCTCTTATTTATTCATACTGTAGCTAATACATGTTGAATATTTCAGGTCAACTTTCAAATCACATCCAAAATGAGTGGAATATTTCAGTTCTCTACGCACAAAACTAAGAATTCCATTGGAATATTTTTGATGTTTCCAAACCCGTCACCTATGTAAGATTTCAAAGGTTTTCCATTGCCAAATCCTTTTCCAATCGAATACTTACGATATTTGCCCTTCTCAATGGAATATTTTTTTTTGTAGCCCATTCCAATTGAAGATTATCATTCTTGACCCCCTCCAACAAAAGGATTTTGTAACTGGCACTAGTTGGGTGAAAACTTTTGACATCATACACAACAAGATGAAGACATTTGAAATTATAACCTTCTAGGGAAAACATCCATCATAGATCGATTTCAATGGAGATTTTACCATCTAGGGCCTATCCATACACTATTTGTCTCAGAGTTGGCCCACAAGTGTCATGGGGTATCAATATCTCTTGACCTTCATTTATCACAGTTATGGGTCACCTACAAACCCATGTTTATGGATCAACTACAAAACATCCTTTCCATTGATGTTCATTTTCTAGGCTAGACACTATCAATATCAAAGTTAGCCCATAAGCATTATAGGATACTATATCCTTTCACCTTTGCTCACCATGATTATGGGTCAACCACGCAAAACCCTTATATTCATTGGCTCATATTAAACGAAATCTTCTCACAGGGGAACTTGACACAATGGGAACCATTTCTTCCTAAGGGAAAATTCTTGATCCTAATGGAAAGTAATATCCACACATGGTATTTACCCATGGTATTGTAACTCAAGAAGGCACCTAGAATACCATAAATAATGGGCGTCACCTTGTAAGAGGACAAATGTGTCCTTCAAAATGTAGGATAAATTATTTCACCATTTGATCCCTCATGTAGATCTAATTTCATTCAGCTTTAGTTTATTGAACAAGTAGTATCAATTTTAGATAGCATATCAAATGAGCACTTTGTTTCCTATAGAATAGTCATAGTTGGCTTTTCTTTCAGGATTTTATTTTTAATAAATATTTGTTTTTTCATTCATTCATATGATAATTTATGATAGTATATTCTTTGGGCATTTGAGCAAGTGGGGTGGAACATGTTCATCATCAATACCATTATTCTTAAATTGACTGGCATTTCTCTCAACTCTTGTAGAAGTTTCTTAGTTCTTCTTTATACACCCTTTTATTCTATTTTCCTATTTTTATCTTTATTTTAGTGTTTTAGTTTCAACTGCTAAAGAGATAGACGAGTGATGCTTACATTGCATTTTTTATTCCTAAAATTATCCTTTTTTTATCAAGGCTTTTGTCAAAATTTGAATTTATTGATTCAATATTGTGTCAGTCTATTTTCCATGCCATTCTAATACTAAATATTGCAAATCAAGCTTTCTAAGCTCCATATCTTCACATTCCTCTAAGTTTGTTAGGTCTCTAATGTCTTAATCCATTCATGTGTCTTTGTTGTCTCCACTATTATTGTTTCTTCACTTCATTCATTATATCATTCTTTCCCATGTTTCTATAACTGGTGGGATTACTCCTTAGGATTATTGGTAACCTTGTTTAATGTTTCCACCATGTTCTTGGATAACATTTCATTTCAATTACATCATATTTTCCAATGAAATCAACATCCAAGGAGGTTTTTTTACTGGATTTTTTCTTTCTTACCACATTTTCAAAACTCCTAGGTTTTTTCTCCATTTATGATTTAGGGACAGAGGAAGATTTATTAAGAGGAAAATACCTAAATAGGTTCCCTTGGTAATGATATTTGTGTTGATGTCGCTTGTTGTGATGAAATTCCTCCTACCAACATCCATTCAACTGAGCCTGAATTAAGAACATGTTTTGGTACCGGAAATACTTGCTCATTGTCCCATGTCTTGAAACGTGTGTTAGTTGTTTGGAAAATACAAGGATGCAAATTTGGAGAATAGTTTCGTCTAAGGAATACATTCTTTTAACTATGAATTTTCTTTCTAGTCTCCTACGATAAACTTTTAGTTGTTCAATATTGTATAAAAATTAAAAATAAACTAAGAGAATATATCTAAAATTACAAGAACAAATAAAAGAGCAAGGCAAAGCAATAAGAAAAAACAATGAAAATTGTTTCTACACTTCAAACCATACAAAGTAAAGTGTTCATGTTATTTTGAAGAGAAAACTCTATACTAAACACACAAATCCAATAACCAAAATAAGATAAATTATCTCACACACAATATGATTAACAAAAAGAGGTAAACGCACGAGTAATTCATTATAAAATGTATTTTCAAATATTTAAGACCTTTAGTATTAAAGTAGCTTTAAAAAATTTAAAATTTATTTAAATTATCAATATTAAAAAAAATAACACATTTTGAATAGAAATTTACACACTAGCACAATTATATAAATTAAATGGTTAGTAAATGTTTATAATTATCAATCCATAATAAAGACCAAAACATTTACTTCATCATACATCATAGGTTGCTAAAATTTAAAATCTTAGGAGATTAACATTATTATTATTATCATTATGATTATAAGCTAAACATATATTCATTTCATAAAGATGTATAGTGTCGAACTTTTTCCGTATTGAATTTTATAGAGTCGAATATTTTCCTTATCATATCGAATTCGAATCCGAATCTGAATTCAAATTTGGTAACTATGGTTTAAACTCATCCCAAAATCACTTCTAACTTTTTTTTCTTTTTTTTTTTTTTAAATTTGGCGAACATCTAAAATTGTTTACACATCTAACCTACAATTTTTTGTTTGTTTGTTTGTTTTTTTTTTTTTTTAAATTAGGCCAACATTTAAAATTGTTTACACATCTAACCTACATTGGGATGTAGAGGGCGGATATCAGAGAATAATATGGTTGTAGAGCACCCATACTAGAGAATAATATTTCTATTTTCAATTTATTTAGATATACCACATGACCATGTGGAAGGGTGAATCTAAGCTCATGGATAGAGGTGGATTTGGAATAAAACAAATGTATTTGGTAGATGGGGACGAAATCCATAGATAGAGTGAGAGGTATGAAATGAGTGGATAAGAGAGTGGTGTTTTATAATACTTTTAATTATATTTTAGAATTTTGTATTGTATTAAATAGACGCTTGTATTGAAACTTAAAAAGTTTGCCAACCTTTGATATTGTTAGTTTGATATTGTTATTTTGGTCGTGTATAAAACTAAGAATATTTTGATAACAGGCCTTAACCATTCATTTAATTAAAATCAAAATTATGTAAGACCAATTCCAATAAAAACCAGGCCTATACACTTAATCATAAACTAAATATTACACTATGATAAACTAAAAATTGAATGTGAGGCTGATGAATATACATATTCGCCTGCCCTTTTCCAAATGTAAAGCTTCTGCAACTGATTACACATTCCGCAAGTCTCTGTTCTCAATGCAATGGGAATCCCTTTCCCAATAATACATTTTTTTTCAGAAGAAAAAGCATCATAGGTTATATTAAGTCAATATAAAAACCATGATTGGATACAAATGGATGACTTGAGCAGCTCCATATCAATACATCATTGAGATGAAGCATATAGGATGAGTGACATATAGCATTGCATAATATGGAGACTATAGAGAAAAAAAGAGCAGATGGAACAAGATGTAGAGAGACAATACTCGTGGATACATATCCTTTATCATAATAATCGAAAGAAAAGAGCAGTGGCTGTGCCCAAAGTTTTAGGCCTGTGTGCTTGAAAAATAATAAAAAATTGAGCTGATACAGTGCAAAATGGACTTATAGGGGACCTTGGAATCTCTGAAAATTTTATGGTTCCGCCACTTCCAAGCACACCAAATCATGATGACAAGGAGAGCGCACCTTGACTCGCATTGTGTACACCATCATTGAAATGTTGCATGAACAGAAGCAAAGACATTGTGAGGAAAATCAAATAAAATAGCAAGCTCATACCAAATTTCCTGTGAGGAGATGCATTGAAAAACATGTGAAGATTTGTCTCCTCTTTTGACTCGCACATCGAACACCTGTTGGGTCCATGCCAATTCCTCTTCCTCAGATTATCCCATGTCAGATTTCTGTTATTGAAAACCAGCCAGGCAAAAAAGATCATTCTAGGAGGGCATCCTAATTTCCATAGAGCCATCGAGAAAATAAAGGCAGAGCTCAAAGCCTTTGCACATATGAAATCAGAGTATATGTCTTTAACTCTGACTGGCGTAGAAGCATTTAGCATGAACCAAATAAGATGGTCATTTAGTCCCCCGCGTATAATCCCGCTTGCCTGTAAAGAAGTAATGATCACATTCCATGTGGAAGAGAATTCAGCCAGCAGACCAATGTCTATAGCATCCTTCCAAATGGGGGTAAGGCCCAACCAGTCTGAGATGAGTTTGTCCCATGTGAAAACACCGATTCTATGTAGGGCAAACAAAAGATCTTCTGGAAGATAGAACCTGCGACTACAAGCGATAGGATCAAGACCAATGAAAACTCTGTTTCCAGTGTGGATCCTCCATCTTAGTTTTGACAAAAAGAATTTCCTAACCTTCCTGAAGCTAAGCCATATAACCGATCCCTTTTAGATTCCAATTGCATCATTTCTGTACCAGAACTCCAGGCCCTTACCTTTCAAATATTTCTGTTTAATAGTCTTGCTCCATGGTCCATCCCCAAAAATCCCAATAATAGTTAATCACTTTGAAGTGGACCTATTTGTAATATCCCAGAAATCATTGCCTCACAGCATTTCCATCCCTGAAATAGCCCAAATTCTAGAGAAAATTATATACTTTGCATGGTTTCTATTTAGAAATACTCCAGATAAACTAAAACATTTATCGTAAAATAGTTTACAATCGATCTTTTCCAATTTCTCTGACTTCCGAAATCAAACATAAAACAAATTAAGGAACGCCTATTTTCAATTTATTTAGAAATATCACATGACCATATAACAAGGTGGATCTAAGCTCATGGCTATGTTATCTACAAATATTATTCTAAATACAGAAAACACAAAAATAAGGTAGAGAATTATAGAAATAATCTACTATGTCCGCTCCATATTTTGAATGTTTGGTCTTTATTCATCTTTTCTTTGTATTTATATTATTTTAATTCAAAAACTATCAATTTTTTCAAATAGCTCATTTGTTATACAAATGTTTGAATTTGAGAAAGATGTCGACTCACCACAAATATATATATATATATATATATATCTATATATATATTAATT
>APFE030953606.1:0-10136 GCA_000404065.3 Pinus taeda | reverse complement strand
TGTGGTGTCAACCTTATAGGTTGTGGAAGACTAAGGGCAAAAACACTTCCGTCTTTATAGTTGTGAGTGGTATGCTTCTTGGTTGCCATAATTTTTCTTTCCATTTTTCTTGCTAACCTGAATGCCTTCTCTAATGAATCAGGTTCCCAAAGGCGAACATCATGTTGGATATTATCCTTTAAAGACCCTATGAACACATCAATCCTATGCTCCTCTGTAATATCTTTTACCCTTATGTTCAATTTTTGGAACTCCTCAATGTGCTCCATTATTGAACCCTTTTGTTTGAGATTTATCAATTGACTAAAAAATGTGTTGCTTTTTGTATTCTCATAATGTGCTATCAATTCTTCTATAAAACTTGCCCAAGTGATAAATTGTTTATGAGAGCAAAGCCATTGATACCATACAAACTGATTTGGTTCCAAATATAAAGTTGCAATACGTACCTTTTATGGGTTTTGCATATTATTGAGATCGAAAAATTGCTCCATCTGTAATATCCATGTTGAGGGATCCTTGCCATCAAACTTCCTCATATCGATTTTTGGAATATGATGGGTCTTCGATCCCACATTAGAGTCTATGGAATCATGATTAACATTTCTTTTGTTCTCATCATGAGTTTCCTTTACTACCTTTCACCCTTAGTGACCATTTCTTGTAGCAACTTATTCATATTTATCTTCAATTCGTCCATGTCTGTCTTCAAATCTGTCTTCCAATCGTCCATGTCTATCTTCAAATCTGTCTTCCAATCGTCCATCTTAGCTTCCATGCCATTCATGTTAGCTTCCACGCCCTTTATCTTAGATTCCATGCCATTTATCTTAGCTTCTGTTAGCTTTTGTGAGGCTGACATTTTTTGCACTTGGTCTTGTAATTTTGATATATCATGTAGCATTTCTTCCTCTTCTTCATGAGTCGTGCTAGAGCTTTCAGGTTCCTTACTAGGTGTTTGCATTTTCTTTCCTCGGGGCATTAGTTATCGATAATAATGCTCTACTATGCCATTTGAATTCATTCAAAATAAATTTCAAACCAATCTTAAGCAAAAATTTAAAAGAATATACACACCTTTTTTCACTTTGTAGGAGCTCGATGTTGCCTCTGATGTATATCTGTACATTCAAATCATCCAGTTCTGAAATTGTGAGCTGTAGAAGCCCTCTGTGTCCTCTTTCCAATGCCACCAATCTGATCCAAACTAGATTCTCCAAGGAAGAGTTATGTGAAATCTCCCACAGTGACCTAATTATGGACTAGTTCAGTATGGCGAACTTGTACGATGTGCCACAAGTCCCTGTTTCGTCGTTTGGCTCTAAAAAATATATACAAGAAACTATAGTCCGTCCTATTTCTGCACCTTCTTACGAAATTTCAATCCAATGCCCAGAGAAAAAGTTATGATGATTTTCCCCAGGTCACATGTTTGGAATGTAATTCAGGAGTTTGCAAAAAGACCAAGTTCCGCAGATCATATCTCCATAAATATAGTGCAAAACGCTCTAAAATTTGGACCCAAGATTCAGCGCGATGTCTTCTCAAATGGGTTTTTCGTTTAGCTTCTGAAACATCACAAAAACAAAGTTATTGCGAAAATACGACGATGACCCGTTTGGAGCAGCGAAACCCTAGAATCCAAACTCTGATACCAAATGTTATGAACCAGCTCAAGAAAAGATAGAAAAGATAGATCAACACCTTAGAATTCAGCCTCTTCGAGGGGGCAACCTCCTTTACATTACATAAATGAACAATTCTTGGATGATACAAATGACAAAACCTCCTTCTATATATAGGAGTCTAAGGAGTCAAAATATAACCCAGCTGACCTAACAATAAATAATATAAAGCCACAAAAATAACAATAGAGGGATTCTATGGGGCACAGTAATAACAATATGGGGGCAATAGGGGCACAACAATATTAATAAAGGGTACAACTACAATAATAATGGGGTAATCACTAGTATTATAGGGACCCAACATGGACAGACAAGGGGACGAGAGAGGGACAAGAAAATGGGGAAGGGGTTGGCGCAATTATGGAAACCCTCAGATGATTAAGAGTTTAGTTTTAAGTTATATATGTTAGTTTTAAAAAGATTTTTTAATTGTATTTTGATTTTTTTAACTATCTTATAAAAAATTTAATATTTTTTTAGTTCATTTTGATTATCATATAAAAAATAAATATCAATTTTCATTATAGGCTTTTATTTTAATGAATTTTCTAATTTGATTCACGTTTATAATCTAGAATGTTGTTTTGAAGAAGTTAATCATTTTGACCAGACTCTCGTTAGTATAGTCATCATCCTTCTCCTTTATGTTAATGATATTGTTCTTATGGCACAACATCTTTATGTCTTGAATAATCATCTAGGAATCATCAAAGACTTCTTCTCTAGTATGGGTATAACTATGAACATGGACAAAGCAAAGGTTAGGATAACCAAATCCCATAAGACAACTTACGACACTTTATATGTGAAAATAATGGTTTGGAGGAAATGTATTCATACAAATATCTTGGAATTTATATTTGTCATAAACTCAATTGGAAGTAAAGTGTTCAAAAAGGGATAAATGGAGGGTGGGAAGCTTATTATGGGCTTGAAAACAAATGTAAATTGGAAAACCTTTAGTTGTGGGATAAGGCAAAAAACTCCTATTCAATACTCTCATCTCTCTTGCTATGCTATACAAATATGAAGTTTGAAGGTGTAGTATATATAAAGGTTCTTAGAGAAGTATAGAGAAAATCCAAAATAATTTTAAAACTTATATTCCAAATATTTAAAAAACACCTCTCCCCCATTGAGTGCATGACCATGGTTAGTGGTTAGTACAAGAACAAGAAAAACAACATGGATGACACAAAGCTACCCAAAATTTCTTTCAAATATGGACATAACCACGAACATCTTAAGGATGGCATCAAGACATCAAGTCTTGGCTAAATGATTGGGGAATACTTAAAGATGTCATCCTACATGATATCAAAAATATTAAAAAAAGATTATTACATCTAAATTTAAATAGTTTTTTTGGTGCAATACATATTTAGGAAATAAAAGGAAGTTAAGACACTACAAGGAGGTGGTTAATGTTGATCTACAAGATCAAAAATATCTTTCATTTTTTACTAGCACAAAGAAAAAAATCAACATTGCTAAAATATGAACCAACTCCCATGAGCTATAAAGCCAAAATGGGCATTGGAAAGTTCCCAAAACATCATGAGAGGTAAGAATCTATCATATTTGTGACACTAAGAGGGTTGAATATGAAAGGGATTTTCTCTTAAATTTCCCTATGTGAACCAAAATTAAAACTTAATTTCGAAACATATATCCCAATATTGACCTTCCTAACCTCCTAAGTCATTAAAATTATGACAATCTTGGAATGCTTCTCATAATGATTTTTAAACATAAAACTAAAATTCTAAGGGGACATAAGTAATATTTTACCTTTTCTAAGGTATGATAAACCAATTATGATATCAATGGATGTTAATCATCATCATCAAATTTTTAAGGATTTATTTTAAAGATTATTTATTTTCCAATTTTTTGGGAAAATTTAAAATAAAAGAAAGGTAAGCAAATATATATATTATATATATATCTATATATATATATCTATATATATTATATATAATATATAATATATATATATATCTATATATATATATATATCTATATATATATATCTATATATATATATATATATATATATATATATATATAATATATATTATATATATATATATATATATTTATTTATTTATTAAAAAAAGGTTTTTTGTATATTTTAATTTAAAATTTATTTTCCTCACATTGAGTGAATAGAAAAGTGATCTTGGCAACGCTAACTCGTGCAATTACTGTGAGTGAAATGCCCCATATAACCTAAATTAGACCATGATGTGGTTTGATTTGGAAATCAATGCAGGTAGCTCGTGGATGTTCAGGTCTCAACTAGCTCATTGACTATTAATTATGGTCATAGTTTTGTTTCTACAGGAGGTGGTGGCCATCATTCTCCCTCCATCATTTCCAAAGCACTTCCGCCACCTCACCCTCATTTCCATTCAAATCCATTGCATTCCTAGGGTAGTTTTGTTTGGAAGCATAACATTTTGTGGTTTCCCTTCTCCAAATGGTTGTTTGCTTTCTCAATGTATCTATTTTCGAACCTTGACTGGTGCCTCTCTTTACCTCAACTTACAGTGAGAGAAGGGGAGCCCTCTCCTTCTCTTTGGCCATTACTCCCTTTCCTCCTTCAGCAACAACAATCTTCTTCTCTTTGGTCATATTTATCCTAGTGTTGGGTGCCTTATGTCATGGTTCGTTAATGGGCTCAGGTTTTCAAGGGAAGCAGTAGTCACAAGAGGCTAAAATCCTCATGTACTTGTCTTTGTATTGAGACTTCAACATAGGAATACACTAAACAAATACTTGAATTGGTTCATGAATAATTAAGAGAGTTAGAAGCAAAAATGGAAATTGACATGCACCTTAGGTTCATAGGTCATGGAAGACATTTTGGACTAGGTTTTTGACTCAAGACACACTTGAGCAATGCAAAACCATTATCTCCTTACCATTGACCTCTACTAGAAGATACAAATGTTGTTGGGGAAAGTCATCATGGATAGAAATGAAGTAAAAGAAAAAAAAAAAATCTAATGCTAAACAAGGTGGTCTTGAACCAGAAGGAGACGAGGCTCCATCCTAAACATATACAAGAGTAGTTGCCTTCTAGTCCTAGTCCTAGTGGCGATAGCAAGGAAGACCTCAATCCCATTGAGGTGGATGACTTAGGTTCTCCTTAGTTCTTATGATTTTAGACATTCAATTTTGTTGGTCTTTTTGTTTAGCTAGGCATAGTTTCTATAGATTGAAAATCTTGCATATCAGGCCCTCTCTAGAATTTCCTAAGCTATATTTATTTTATGTTTTATACTGCAAGGTACTAGGTAAGTTTATTACTCTTGATCTTACACTTAAGGCTCGTTTTTCTATTGATTTCTTGTTTTTTTGTCAATGTTCTGATTTCCCTAGTGGTAGACCACTTACAAGCAAGGCTTAGAATTTCCATATTTTCCATGATATAATAGAAAAATAACTTTAAAAAATAAAAATATTTAAAACAATAATTTATGATTTTAAATTACTATTTTTAAAATTTTGTTCTTTCTAGTTTTGTGATTTTTTTCCTTTTTATCATTATTTCTTCTATAACAACATTGAGCTTTTAGGTTAAGGTAAAAAACATAATTGTTTTCCTAAAAAAAACATAATTTTTATCCTTGAAAAAAAACAATGGGGTTTTGTCAGATATTTTCAATTCAGAGATTGATTTTGATATTTTGGTTGTAAAGATACAAGTTGCCAAGATCATCATTTCAAAAAAGTTGCAATTATGACGCTAGAAAAAGGTGAAGTTGCTATTGTTATTTCCATTTTCTTAATTGGGACTTGATTTTAAAGGTTTTGTTGGGACTTGATTTTAATGGTTTCAAAGTTGTAATTTTGACCTTGTAAAAAAGGGTGACATTTTTTGAGCCACTTTTTGATTTGTGAGTTGATTTTAATGTTTTATTGGCAACATTACAATGTTTTTAAGGTCATAGTTATAAAGGTGGTAATTTTAACCCTATAAATAAAGAAGATGCTACTAGTAATGCCACTTTTTGAAATTGGAGTTAAATTTTGTGTTTTTAAATAGAAAAGTATGGGTTTTTATAGTTAAAGCCCCGATTTTGAGGTTATAGTTATTGTCGAAACAATAATAATGTTAAATTTAATTTAGTGTATTGATTAATGAATCATCCTTTATGCAATTCTAATAAACACAATTTATTTATTTTTTTGGCATATTTACCTTAAGACACACTCAAAGCTAAGGTCTAAAGTTAAAGAATCTATCAATATCATGGAAAATAAAGTTGCATATCAAGGTAAAAATGTGTTTGAAGAATAGTCTTAAATTCATAAAGAGATTGGGAAGCTCTACTCACATCAAGCATGGCAAGTAAGTTGTCTGGTCAAGTGAGAACCCTTTATACTATGGGAGAAAGAAACCAAGTTATTCTTGCACACACATGAACCTCTCTTAAAAACGCTTAGTATATAAATCTTCTCAACATGGATTTGAAATAGGAAAAATGCCTTAGAAATATTACAAGTATGGATGAAATTCCAACCATGCGGCTTTTAAACCCCACAAACTGAATTTCTCATGACAATGTTAGTTGGGACACACACAACAAAATATTCCAAAATAATCTCCTCTGTAAAGGAATTTGAAACAAAAATATATTCATTGAAATAATTATCAATAAAACTTCATTAATATTGAAATTGAAATTAATATATGATAGACATTCAAAATAAGTTTTCAAATTAAAAAGAATATTATTACTTCTACTTAAAATATACAATATCACCCCAACATTTTTAAATAATAGATTTACCATTATTAATATCCATTATCTTCTAATAAAAACTTATAATTAAACATAATTTAAATAATAATAAACACTAAGAAAAATTAAAATATTGCAATCACTAACACCATATGCATAACCATAAAAGAGCTCCACTCTCCTCTTACAAGCTAAACACTAGACTCATTCAAGCAAAATCATATACACCAAATAGTTCTATCTTAAGCATGGATCTAATTAAACATAATTTAAATAAAAAAGAAAAAACTAAGCAAAACTAAAATATTACAATTGTTGACACCATATCCATAACCATAAAAGAGATCCACTCTCTTCTTACAAGCTAAACATGAGACTCATTCAAGCAAAATCATACACATCAAATAGATCTATCTTAAGCACAAATCTAACATGTGCTGAGAGAGATCAATGTCCTTAGGTGAAAACTTCTCTTAGAGTGCAAAGAGAAGAGAATTTGTTCTCTTTGTATATAGAATGTATACTTTTTCATTGTTTAAATTGTATTTTTGATTGCTATATCAAGTATATAACTTAAACTTGTAAGTCCAAAAAATATTTATTTAATTTCATGAAAATTTGACCAAAAAATATACTTAAGAAAAAAATAAAATGTAAAATATTTTGAAGTATGTGTCAATATTACTTAATCCTGAATATTAAAACATTTTATTGATAACCCACATTTGAATTTTTAATTTATTACAAATATTTTTAAATCCCACATAATAATTTTACATTAAAAAATTGAATGAATTGCACATTTCCCTCTTATTATTTGTATTATTATTTTTTAATATTAACATTTTTTGTTTCCTTGTGGACATTGATCTTCTAATATTTTCTCTATATATATAATTGTGAGGAAATATTTTTAACACATTAGGTTGTAATATCAACAACTAATCGAGTGACCATACTGAAGTTGGAATAACTGATGTTTTATAATGCTTTCAGTTAAAACTAATTAAACATGCATTCATTTTTTTGTATAGCAGACATTGCTTTTCTTTTTAGAGAATATTTATTCTTATTTTAAGAGAGATATGTATCAACTTTATAGTGAGCACAAACTGGATTACACATTACCCTCGTATTAGATTGTAAAAAAAAAAAAAATCAAAATAGCCATTCAAACCCATATACTTTATTGTAAAACAAAATCATATATAAAGATGATATCATGAATGTTTTTTTAAAATCAACAAAATACATACAAATGGACTTTCATCCCATCCATCACTCCATTGTAAGTGAAGGTAGAATCGGTGAGTATTCTATTTCTTATATTTCATCCTATGTTGTTTTCTGTGTAAAAGTTGGATTGTCGAAATTGTTTTTAATGTTTTGCTTAAAAGTTATTTTTATACTCGTTATTCTTCTCAAAACTTAATGTGTATAAGTATTTGGATATGATAAAAGGGAAGTCTGTCTTTCCTAAAAAGATGGTAATTTATATGTCATAATGGAAGGAAAACTTTTTGGGAAAAAAGCATGGAATAGTTTTATTTATGTAGGTAGGTCAAAATTTTAGATTTTAGATTTTGAATCACATTTAAAATATATTATGTTTTTTATTATCTTAAATCATGTTTTATGTTTTTTTTAAATTTGATTTCTATATGGTTGTGGTTTTGTCTTAATTCAGTTGTAAATGTTTTATTACAAAATTAGTGAAATTTTTTTATTTATGAGATGGATTATGTTTTTTATTATTATAATAATCATTAAGTATATTATTTTGCTTTAGTAAAGATAGGGATTAATTGAGGATTGAACCAAGAATTTCATAATATTTTACATAATATGGTTTTTCAAGTGAAGTACATCCGTAGAGACTAGTATATATGGTGTGTTTTTATTTCAATTGTTTAGTATACTAATTATTTGAAAGTAGAATAAATTTCTTTCTTGACAATTGTATGAGTAGGTACTATATTTTAGATAGTTTCATTTTTTATCTTGTTAATCTTAACTATGACAAGGCAATTCTTTCCAGGATTTTCTCTTACTATCATGAAAATTCATCACTTTTGAAGTCATGTCAATTCATTTTTTAAGATTGAAACCATGATAGATGAATGATGAAGAATATTTTTCAAGACATGGAAGGATCCACATATTTAATGGAGTTTATCCATTGTTGAAAGATACTCAAATCTTGATAGTTATATTCATAGGATTCATTCTTAAAAGTCTACCTTTGTACTAAAAAACTTCTCATTCTAAAATTTCTCTATTTCTTAAAAGAAACTATACATTAATTGTGAGCAATAATCCTTAATTTATCAACCTAAATATTTTTTTTTTTATTATAAAAGTCCAAATTAAATTTCTATTTATACATGAAATCATTATCCTTGATTTTAATATAGATAAAATGCCCAATCCCCCACTTTAATATTAACACTAAATTTATGGAAGTTATCCATAACCTCATACATAAATTTATACGTGAGAGGTTTAATTACATTTACCATTTCTAGAATATGCATTTATGTTAATCCGAGAAAGGGTCTTTATAAAGAAAATCATGCTCGGTGTGAAAATCATCACTAAAAGTAAGTATTATATTAAGGACGTACAACTCTTTTTTGAAAAACTTATTATTATATAAGGACGTAGTATTTTCTATTGTAAATTTTATCCAAAAATAGGGATATGACAATTTTATTTTTTTAACTTGTCAAAAAAAAACATCGAAAGAAAATTACAAATTTAGTTAAAATAGCTATATATATATATATATAAACACCACTAGGGAGGAATGTATTTTTTCCATGAGAAAGACAGAATGGACTATTCATTCCGATGAAATATATTAAACGTTTTTTAATAACCTAAACGCTTATTTTTTGAGAAATATTAAATCAAAAATAAAAGAATTAGTTTAATATGTATCATTGTTTTTTATATTTTTTTTTATTGAAAAAGTAATCGGATGTAAAGTATAATTTGGGCAAATCCTCTATGTTTATGTATAAATTTTTAAATTTTTTTAATTATTAAAACTTATAAATTTGTAAGGTTCTAATTTTGTAAGCGACATTATATATTGTTAATTTTTTCAATTTTTGAATTTAAGTTTTTATTTATAATATTAATAAAATTCTCCAAAATATTAAAACAAAATTTAAATTTTAATGTAGGGAGATTTTTATAGTTGAATTCACAAAGTTAAGATTCAGTAAGTATTTCATTTAAACAACGAAATTTCTATTTTGCATTAAAATCATTTATAACAAAAATGTACACAACAAATGACATCAATTGGTTATTGTTTGTTGTATATACTCTTAAATAACTAATGCATTTACAAATGCTTATAAGTCTTTACCTTGCATTCTTTGACAACTTGGTATTTCAAGGCCTTATATGACTCCTACACAAGTTGCCCATAAAATAAAGCTAGCTATTAAATGTAGGTAAAAATGTTTGAAAGAAAAATATTTAATATCATAAAATCAAGCTAGTTATTAAAAGTAGGTAAAAATGTTTGAAAAAAAACATTATATAATATTAAATGAACACATAATTAATTATGAAAAGACATGTTGACTTAGAGGCATACCAACGAGCTATAAAAATTTATAATGGAGTGGGGATTTTTTTTCTTCTCAATACATCATATTATTTTGAAATATGTTGTTAATAA
>APFE030953605.1:50137-89825 GCA_000404065.3 Pinus taeda | reverse complement strand
TAGAGAAACCGGACAGCCTTTGTGAAGGTTGCATATTGGGAAAACAACACAGAGAAAGTTTTCCATCAGGGAAAAGCATAAGGGCAAAAGCACCCTTAGAGATTGTCCACTCAGATGTATATGGACCGATGCAAACCCCATCACTAGCAGGAAACCAATATTTTCTAACATTTATTGATGATTTTACAAGAAAAACTTGGGTTTATTTTCTAAAGAACAAAAGTGAAGTGTTTGAAAAATTCCGAAATTTCAAAGCACTTGTGGAAAATCAAAGTGGGTTTCGTATCAAAGTTTTGAGAACTGATAGAGGAGGTGAGTATATCTCCAAAGAATTCCTACGGTTTTGTAGAGAAAATGGAATACAAGCAATTTACAGCAAGGTACACTCCGCAGCAAAATGGAGTTGCTGAAAGAAAGAACAGGACCATCATGGATATGGCGAGAAGCATGTTGAAGGCAAAGCATTTGCCAAATGATTATTGGGCTGAGGCTGTAAATTGTGCAGCGTATATTTTGAATAGGTGTCCTACAAAAGTTGTGATGAATAGAGTGCCAGAAGAAGCATGGAGTGGGAGAAAGCGAGGAGTCACCCACATGAAAGTTTTTGGATGTGTGGCTTATGCACACATTCCAGATCAGCTAAGGAGGAAGTTAGACAGCAAAGGGGAGAAATGTCTTTTCATTGGATACAGTGAAGAATCCAAAGCTTACAGGTTGTATATCCCATCTACCAAGAAGTTTTTTGTGAGCAGAGATATTCAATTCATTGAAGAGGAAGCTTGGGATGGAAGCATAGAGAAAACAGTGAATGTTAAAAACTGTTTGTCTCATGATGAAGATGATGAGGAGATGGCTGAAACACATCCCCAAACAGCAGCGCCAACATAAGGGCAACAAGCGACACCCTTGAGGAGAAATGAAAGTGCTTCTCCAAGCACACCACAAAGTGGAAGTTCAAGTGCATCTTCAAGCACTTGCACATAGAATGAAAGAGGTAAGAAGTTCAGAAACTTGAGTGACATTTATATTGAAGGAATGAATTCCTTATTTTCCTGGTATTTTCATGTTGATGACCCTATTCATTTCGAAGATGCAATCAAGGATAAGAAATAGATAGAAGCTATGGATGAAGAAATGAATGCCATAGAGAGAAACAAAACATGGGATTTGGTCGAGCTACCAAAAGGTAAAGAAGTCATTGGAGTCAAATGGGTTTATAAGACCAAGTGCAATGCTGATGGCAAAATTGAAAGACACAAGGCAAGGCTGGTTGTCAAAGGATACAAGCAGCAATATGGGAGAGATTATGAGGAAACTTTCGCACCGGTTGCAAGAATGGAAACCGTGAGAGCAGTGCTATCCATAGCAGCACAAAACAAATGGAAAGTTTACCAAATGGACGTGAAGTCAGCATTCCTAAATGTAGTGTTAAATGAGAAGGTCTATACTGAACAACCTCTAGGCTATGAGAAGAAAGGCCAAGAACACAAAGTATGCAGATTGAAGAAAGCTCTTTATGGGCTGAAGCAAGCGCCAAGAGCGTGGTATAGTAGAATAGATTTCTATCTACTGGAAAATGAGTTTGACAAATGTGAGGGAGAACCCACCGTCTACATCAAAGAAAAGGATGGTAAGATTTTAATTGTTGTGTTATATGTTGATGATGTGATTTTTACAAGTAATGATGACTACCTCATCAAAAATTTCAAATCAGTCATGAAAGAAGAATTTGAAATGACTGACATGGGTTTGCTGAGATACTTGTTAGGGATAGAAGTATATCAAAATGAAAATGGAATTTTTATCTCTCAGGCGAGATGTGTAAATGAAGTGTTAGGCAGATTTAATATGCAAGAGTGCAAGGCAGCGATCACTCCCATGGTAATGGGATTAAAACTCAACAAAGAGGACAACAGCAAGGATTTTGATCCTAGCTTATATAAGAGCATAGTTGGCAGCCTCATGTATTTAACAACAACTAGGCCAGATATAATGTTTGCAGTTAGTTTAATTTCCAGATTCATGGAGAGGCCAAAGGAAGCACATTGACAAGCAGCGAAAAGAATTCTGAGGTATGTCAAAGGTACTAAAATGCTTGGAATTTTATATAATGTATCAGAATGTTCAGATTTAGTTGGATACATCAACAACGATTGGGCTGGAAGTATAGATGACCGGAAAATCACTTCCAGTTATGTTTTTCACATGGGTTCAGGAGTCATTTCATGGGCTTCTAAGAAGCAGTCCATTGTAGCATTGTCTACAACAGAGGCAGAATATGTGGCAGCTACAGCAGCAACATGCCAAGCAGTGTGGATGAGAAGAATGTTGAGGAGCTTAGGCCAAGAGCAGACAAAAGCAACAATGATTTTTTGTGACAATAGCTCAACTATTGCATTATCAAAAAATTCAGTGTTTCATAAGAGAACGAAACACATCGACACAAGGTTTCATTATATCAGAGAATTGGTAAGCAATGGAGAAATCATTTTACAACATTGTAGGACTCAGGAACAGATAGCAGACATTTTGACAATGCCATTGGACCAGAAAAGCTTTGAATTTTTGAGGAAGTGTTTAGGTATGAATGAATGCCCAGCAGTTGAAATTAAAGGGGAGTGTTGAAAACGTAATTCCAACTGCGCATCGGGTGAGAGATTCCCCTTGGAGCGATGTGCGATCCGCCGATATCGCATCGGCGAAGTGGCAGGGAGGACTGACAAGGAGGTGTTCATATGTTGTGATGAGCGATCGCCGATAACGCTATCGGCGTATCACTATCGTAATTTCAAGTGGAGCATGACTTTTTATAAATGAGCAATCGCCGATGGGCCGGACTCAACGATGGTATTAATTTTTTTTGATAGATTATCGGGTCCACAGTATTTTCGCAATCGGGGAAACCATGGGTGCACACTTTTGCATATATGTGTGCTATGCGATGAAGCTCGGACCCGATGGATTTCCAAAACCATATTGTATAATGGTTGAAGTAAAAGCCTGCAAATAAATTCAACGTGAAGTAAAAGTTACATTACCGTAAGTTTTGTCAGTAAAACAATAAATGCAAATTTACTGAGGGTTGGTAAGTTTAGGTGAAGTTTTTAATTTTATCATTTTTTACTTCAGCGGGAGTATGGGCACAAGTAAATGCCAGTAAAACCATTATTTTTTATTGTTTTTATTTTACGGAAACATGGCAAGTGAAAATGGATGTAAGTTTTTGGTTGTCATATATATATATGTGTGTGTGTATTTTTTTTGGTTAAAGATGGAAAATTGAAAAGGCATGCATAACATTGCGTATGTAATATTCTGGATGCACACAGCAGCGTGAAGAAGAAAAAATTTATAATTTTCACACTGCAGTGAATTGCAATTGGTGAATCCCTCTGTGAGAGAGGAAGAATATAATCTGTAACAGCAAGTTTTATCAATGAATAGAAATCCTTGGTGTGTGTGAGACAAACTCTGTCCTCTGTTCACATAAATTTTTTTTGGGGCTTCCCTGTGATAAAAGATCCTGTGGCAAAACAGAGCATTGCCTCTGTGTCCAGATTGTGTTGTTTTTGGGATTTTAACAGAAAATATCCCCAACACATTTGGGCCATGTGTGGCCAGAGTTTGATAGCCCCATCTTCAGGCCGGAGGTGTCTAGCCCCTCCTTGTTGGATGTGAGTCAATTCGGGCGGTAAAAACCAATTAGCCAGCCGGAGGTGTCTAGCCTCTCCTTGTTGGATGTGAGTCAATTCGGGTGGTAAAAACCAATTATCCATGTGTAAGTTTTCCTTGTTTAGAACACTTGCAAATTGTGAGTGTTAGATGTTTGAGGCTGGGCTAGTCGACAATGGGTTTAAGTAGTGGGACATTGTCTATACCCTAAAGGGGAACACTTTTGTGTATGGACTTAAGGTTAAGACACTTTTTTGTATGGACTTACGGTTAAGACAGACATTTTCAGTGAACAATGTTTGAAAAAGGGTTACTTTACAAGCTTGGAATACATTAAAGACAAATTATCAAACCAAAGTTCACTACGCTGTTTTACTCCTTCCCGCTGATATGTGGACTATAGCCAGTAAGAGACAGCCAAAATCCCAATCTGACTCCCTGCAGGGTAAAGAATCCTTTAAGGTAAAATCCACTGAAAAGCATATGACTAAGATACCTTGGCACAATGTTATGGTAAAGCAACTTGAAGGTAATGAAAATCACTGTATTTACCTCAGCACAAGAGTCGGTGCACAACGAATGCAAGGATAAAATTAGGAAAGAAAAATTGGACAGCACAGTATTTAAAATTACCATAATATAAGGAGCTAAAACAGAAATAAAATGAAAATTCCATAAGCAAATTTGCTAGCACATTGTTCACCTATGGCTGTAAGGTATTCAGATCGTCCTTTTCTTGACATTCCATATCTACCTTATAACCAAAAGAGACATTTTTTTAATTTCTACTTTTTGTTTAAATATCTACCTTATAACCAATTTTTTCCGAGTAAAACCACAAGAGGATACCAAGGGAACCCAAGGGATCCTTCCTAGTTTCATGGAGATGGAATCAACCCAGGAACTTGCCATCCACATGTCTAACAATATCGCTTGGGATAACTTATAGCTAGTTTCTCCAAATAGTGAACTTCTTTACTGTGGTAGAAAACTGACAGTAGAGTATAAGAGAAAGTTTAAAGAACTGAAACAATCAAATTGCCCAAGATTTTGTTGAGACAACACCACCTACAAAGCAACTGCTTAAAACAAGACATGCTTAAGATGAGTAAATCTGGCCTGAGTAAAATGAAAAAAACCAGGACCTTTTGCCAAAGCATCTGGCTTTACAATAAATTCAATATACTGAACATAGACTAACAAATCATAAGTACGTGGGATTCTAGGAAATATTATGCCAGCCTTTGATTAAATAGTGCACTTTAAAGTTCTGCAGATGCCAAAGATAGATAAAGCCCTTAAAGAATAAAGCATGTTCTTTGCTTCTTTCTGCGTTTCTTTTGCTTTGGTGGTTGAAGAACCACCTTAATTGTGGCGTCAAAAACAACCTTAACATTCTGCAATAAAGGTAAAACCAGAATATCTTCAGGAGATTTGAAAATAGAAACCAATGTCAATCTGATCTAGGAGTGTACTCGAATGGACGGAAACTGATAAAAGGGTTGTCAACGAGAATTTAATACAAACAACAAGGCACATATAATTAGATTACAGGAAAGGAACAACTTCAAGACAGCCACCCCAGGCTAATCTATAACAGAAAGGGAGAGAGAGGCTAATTTCTTTCCTTGGAAAAAAATATAAAATGCGAGATACCCAGCGCCACAAACAGAAAAGAAGATGTCATTGCCAATGTAGGAATAGTTGAAGAACTGAAGTTTTTGATAGGATACAAACAACGTGGTGTAATAATATTCTCTCCAATAATAACAACAAACTTTACCTTATAACAGGAAACAGGGGTCTTAATCACAATAACCACTGATGTTATCATAGTTTCTTCCACCAAAATACAAGAAAAATATTTCTAAGATAAAACCTATAGCACCAAAGGCTGCAACAGAAATAGTAGTTCTCGATAACTTATAAGAGACTTTACTGTAATCACAGGTTCCTGAAGAAAGAACACACTTGAGGTGTCGAGATTGGGGCTACTCCGGGATGATCAGCAAAAAACTGTTTGTCTTCTCGTAAATCTGTAGCTATACAAAATAAATTTTCAGAGAAAACCAGGAAACAAATTAGAACTTGATTTAAGAAAACAGTCCAACTAAAGATAGTTAATTGGGGATGAGCCTATCCCCACCTAATTTTGTCCCCACCAAAATGATAGGCACAGATGGTGCGTAGTGTCTCAATCATGGAATCCACTAACACATAAGAAACAAGAATCACAAAGCAAACAGGAAAAAATCTTGAGGATCATTTTCAAAAGTTCAAAAAAATGCAAACCTAAAGCAGACATTTCTCCTTTCAAGAACCATGTCCAACATAATCTACTTCAAATAAAATAAAAAAATATGAAACACAAAGCTATAGTTAGAAATTACCTTTTTGAAAATGTTTGCATAACTGGCCCTGATGATTAAGGAGAAAGCCAGGAGGAAGACATCTGCACCTCTGTAACTCAGGGTCCTGAGCCTGTTGTAATCCTCTTGCCCTGCAATAATATGTCTGCAACTATTAACCTATGAAAAATATGCCATACTCCCCCTTTCTGCCACCAATATAATCTACAAGTCTCTTAGAAGTAACCACTAATATGCATCCAGAAGAGTTTGATAGGAATATGCAACATGCCGGAGGACATCTTGGGAAAACTTGTCGTCCAGATGACATCTTGGGAAAACTTGCTTTATAATCTATAAACATTTTCATATCAACCTGGAACTTTGCATGGTTTAAATCTCCAACTGAAGACAAAGTTTTGCTACCCAAGAGGTTATCTCAAAGGAATTGTATAGTCATAACACCATGTGAAGGAAACTTCAAGAAACAGGTGCAAGATCTTACTCAGCATATATTATCAAGTGATAAGAGTAAGGCAAACTCTCCTTCCTTGTCAAGGAACCATTGCAATAGTTGAGGTGGTAGGGGTATGGGATAAAAAGGTTTGGTTGAGTGAGACCACTAGGTATGGGTGGGTGGTGCAATCCAATGCAATGCGTGCTAAATTAGAAGCCTCTTCATTTGAGTACTCCTTTCCGAGAGTTATATCAATGAATTCATTCAGCCTCCCAGAATGTACAAGAGGCCTTATTGAATAAGAGCTTATCCTTGTTTCTCCAGTGAGAAGCTGTAGCAGTATGATTCCAAAAGCATACACATCACTTTCCTCTGTAAGACGACCAACTGTGGTGTATTCTGGGGCCAAATATCCCACGCCTGCAGAAGATTTCAAGATTGAATACACTATTTCATCCGCTAAAAGTTTATGCAGACTGCAATCTGAAAGAAGAGGATTTAAGTGTTGATCAAGAAGAATCTTCTCAGCTGAGATATTTTGATGCACAACAACTTTGCTTATGCCTTCATGCAGATACTGAGTGCCTGTGCAGATTGATACTAGATAACAAAACCAAGTGCAACACTGCTGAAATTGAAGGTGAATCTACATGCCCTGGAGAACCATGTGAAACATCCATCCCAATAATAATTGTTGGTTTCATTGAAATCTTAGGTATCCTGTGCACAAATTCTATAGATAAAATAGATTTGAGGCCACCAACCTGAAGAACAGAACAATAGTTCCAGCAATATCAACATACAAAAGCAAGGGGCTGGCCTGAAAAGGCTATACAGATGAAATATTTATCATTGAATACTGATTAAATACCTTCACATTTATTTTCAAAGCCACATTTGTTAAATATTGATCATTGACCTTCTTCATATTCATGGGTGCAATACATTGATTAATCACTCCCAAATCGGACATGAACTTCTTCTTCCAAGGCCCTAAAATAGGGAATAGAATATCAAACGTTACAAATTCGTAAAATCTGGTTTAGAGTCATAGAAAGTAAAAACTAGAAATTAGAAACGTTCATTAACACGAAAATTACACAATCACCATAAAGGTCACCGTTCTTCCTCTATGGTAAGATGTAGATCAAAAAATGAGGTGGCTTTGGAAGTCTAGACTTCATCTAATTTAACATCCTTTCAACCCTATCTTGGAACAGAACCTCTGAAAAAATTTGTTGTCTAAAATATTACATTTTCGAATTGCAGAATATGAATGAACCCACGAGATTTGAAAACTGTTACCATTGACTCAACAAAGATAAAGAGACAAAAGGATAAAGAACAAAAATTAAAGGAGAAACTCAGGTTTTACAGAGGGTACGAGACTCTGCCATTTATTCCTGATGCCATAGTAAAATTTCAAAGTCAGGGAGACGGCATGCAAATTAAAAAGCAAAGGGAAAAAAATTTCTTATAGTTAGCCATTGTGCTCTCAGCTCATCCTCGACACACCAGATCTGACGAGCTCAGCTGGCTCTTGAATTCTGGAATGGATATTTTACTCTTTACGGCACAAAGAGAATTTAATTTACAATTATAATTCAAGCTCCCGAAGATTCAAATTCAATTCAACCCCGAACCTTTCGAACTTTACAATTTCACATATACAACACACACAAGACGTATGACATGAAACATGCACAAACAAGAAAGAAACCACAAATAATTCACCTGGATCACAAGGGAAGCACTTCCATACACGGACATAAACAAATGAGACACAGACCAAAACATGATGTAGATATATTTAGTTGCGATAACTAACCCTGGCCAGGTCGTTGTAGACCAGTAAGAGAAGTATAACCTGCAATGACCAAAGAAGGTATATTAGTGATGTAATTTAGCATTAAAAGGAAACAAAGCTCATAAAAACTAAAAATAAAAACACCTCCATGTGGGCCATGAGTGCCACATGGCTCACCTCCTTCTCCATGGCATAGCATGCAGGGACTAAACCATGCCACTCAACATTGTATCATAGTCATATGTCAATATAGAAGGCAGAAGGATAATCCAACTGTCCACTGCACGTGCACCACTTTCAACTTCATGGCCTTTTGTGCTTTGTTTCATCCAGCTGCCAACACTCCTGGATGAGTAGAACATATTAATCCCTATTTTCTTCATATTTTCGCAGAATAGTGGTTATTTACATACACATCAAGTCCAGCAAGCAGAAAGATGGATCGTAATGGGCATACTGGGTCCAATGGATCTCGTCGTATTAAGATACAGTCTAACGAAGCTGAAGGCATGGATTCCCAAACAATACCACAATTGAGTCCTCAGTGGCCAGAGAAAGCTTGTTTAGCTCATTCAAACACTTCCGTGAAGCGAATGGGATGGAGAATTCAAATACAGGTTTAAAGGAACCCCTGCTCATCCAAAAGAAGAGACATCCTCAAGAAGAATATGAGGAAAATGAGTTCTGGGGAGACCATGCTATTGGTATTGTTGAACATGAAAATAATGAGAAAACTGATGAGGGCGGTACTTTTCTCCACGCTTCCTTGAATGGCATGAATGTGCTTGCACGTCAGTACCTAATCACCCTTGCGAGTTATCCTGTTATATAGTGACCGGAATTATTCATTCGTCTAGTTTTCAGAATCCCAGGAACCAGTCATTCGTCTTGTCTCTAGTAGAGGTGACAGAGAGAACTAGACCTTGCTACCAAATGCTACCAAACCTTGCTTATGTATTTTTCCTAATATAGAAAGATGTGGAATGAAGACACCGTATGATATACGTGTCAGGTTCTCTTGTGAACCCTAGCCAGGCAATGGAGGTAGGCTTCCGCTCGGATCGATCCTCATCCTCAATGAAACAAGTGGCCCCTAGGAAAAGAGAGAGATATGCATTAAGGTTTGAAGCTACAGGGACATGAAATAGAAACAGAAGTGAAAAAATGGCAAAAGGGATTGAAGACAGCAGCAAATACCACCCTGAATCCATTATGCTCTCTACAAAGAAGATCTCTATACATGCTTCACTCAGACGAACAAAGGCAAAGTGAGGATAAGTTGAGAAAGGAAGCAAAAGGAGCATACTGCTTAATCCCAATGAATGAGGAAGAAGTTGCGCCTTGACGTAAGAATTGAGCAGCCTTAAAGATTTCCCTGGCGGTTCAACCTCATGACCTTCTGGGCTAGTAAGTATTTCCTTCCTTTATTCGCCTATGAAATATTGTTGCCTATGAAATATTGTTGTGGGCATGGCAAGGTTGGCAGCTCCATAAATCAAGTGATCCTTAACTGAATAAACCCAAGCCTATGTGGATCGAAGGAAGGGGAGCCATGGCATTCTGAAATGTAATTCAACATGCTCCCAGGCACGTCTTCAGTACAAAAGGCAGTACAAAAGGTGATAGAAACCTCCTTGAACAGATGCAAGTTAATAGAAACCTCCTCTTCTGCCTAGACAGATGCAAGTTACGCTTCTTCCTGGACAAACTGAAGTTATGACGGAGGCTACAAATAGGGAAACTCGTAGCTCGCCAACAACTACTCCGTGACTGTGTCAATTCGCCATGTCAATTCAGTGAACTGACCTGGAGGCTGCAAATAGGGAAACTCACAGCTCGCCAACAACAACTCCGTGACTGTGTCGATTCGCCGTGTCAATTCAGTGAACTGACTTTAATGTGCCTCAGTGAACTGACTTTAATGTGGCTCAGGGTTTAATGTGCTTCAGGGTTGTTGCAAGTTGTGTTTTGTTGCAGGCTGTGTGCGCTTCCTGTGATTCACCATCACACCGAAACCTGCCTTTGCCACTAGACAAACATGCACTCGGATGCAATATAGATGTGGGGCGCAATCGCCATGTATCGCAGCAGGTCCCTGCTGTGATTATATGTTGGATGTGGGGTACAATCGCCATGTGTCACAGCAGGTCCTTGCTGTGATTATATGTTGGTATATACCAGGGTATTCCGGAATGCTGAGATACCATTTAATTCCCTCCAATATATCTCATTTAATTCCATCCAATAATGCTAACATTATTTTAGGTTACAGGGACTAACAATTTGAAAATATCAAACAAACAAAAATATAACCTATTGTTTTCGCGTCAGATTAGCTTTGGCTTTTGGCCTCTAGCTTCCCAAAAAAATAACATGAAAAATCAACATCTCTCAAAAATTTGTTTATATTTGTTTATAACTAATGAGCGGGGAATAAAAAGTTTGTTTATAGCTGATGAGCAAAATTTGTTTATAGCTAATGAGCGGGAATAAAAGTAGCTCAAATAATGTTATATCCTTCACCTCTAATTACTATAGTCCATGCCTTGACAGCAGGGACTAATAAAGAAAACTGAAACTCGTTTTTTCCTTCCTATGTTCCTCTAGTTGTGGAGCAATGACCTCCAACATTTACCTTACAGATGGACGTAGGATTTAAAACTACAGCACAGGGTTGCGAGTTGCTTTCGATTTTATGTGTGGGCCCATTGAAATTATTGCAGGTAACGTCTTTAATTTTAAATATAAGGGCATATTATATTTCTATTTATTTTTAAATATAAGGGTATACTATTTTTTTATTCATTTTTAAATATAAGGGCATAGGGAATAATTGGTTCTTTAGATCCTCTCAAGCCAATTTTCAATAAGTTGAATAATAAGTATACACAAAATTGAGGCAAATATAATATTAAGGCAAATTGTAAATTTATATGTTTTGAAAACATTATTAAGATAACAATTATTTTATTAGTAGCGGTGTACATCATATAGTAATGGAATAGGTTTACAAATCTTCCCAGATGTGTCTTAAAAGCAGTACAAGTGCATTAAATACGGTAAGTGGCGAGGTAGGTGGTTGAACAAGAGTTTTTTGAAAAACCAATAGTTAATAGAAAATGGAAAAAGACGGTGGTGAAACAAGATTTTTTTAATAACCAATAGTTAATAGAAAATGGGAAAAGTAATAGGATAAGATTTTATGAATTCATTATAAGTATATCATTATTATTGTACAATTTCATTAAATGAGACAATCAACAATTGTAGGAATTTACAGGGTAAGTTCCTCAGACAGAACACCAAAAGGACACCACTCACAAACAAATCACAGATCAATACACCAGTATTTTGACGTGGTTAAAACCCTCAAAGAGGGAAACAGTCCGCGGCTTGCACCAACGTGGCTACTACAGGCAATTTATTAATAAAAGAATGAAAATTTACATAAGCTTCTCTCATGCACGGTGAACCTACAAATGGACCCTCCATGCGCTTTAAATAGAATTCATGGACCAATCGGGTGTCAAGCCACGGATCAAGTGTCGGTAATACCGAGGAGAGAATGAACCGTCGGATCACTACATATCGTGACCGTCGGATTGTAAGTTACAAAATGTACAACGGTAAAGAAACACACTTTACCTAACTCTAACCTAACTCTATACTAGACCAAGTTGAACTTAACTATTCCTATGTGTCGGAATATCCTAACAGGTTTATGGTTAGCTCTGATTATTCCTTATTTTAATAACTTCTAAGGAAGACTTCTGAGTGATAACATAGTGGCGACCATAATGGGGAATTCAAATCCTCAGTCTTAATAAAAATTTGAGCAATTTCAAATCTTTATTTCAAGCTTCTTGAAGGGTTTATTAGAAGTTATTTACAAAATTTTACAAAAAAAAGTAACTAGAAAAGTTCGAAACTCTGGCTTCATGGAGAACTCACTATACTAGGTCTAACCTAGATCCAAACCCTCCCCCAGTAATGGATAATGCCAACCTAATTTCAATAATATCCAGAAGAAAAGAAAGTTAAGTAAGCCCAACACCTTCAATCAAAGCAAATTCATGCCCTGATGAGTGGTCTTTTTTAGAAGACCTCCCCTTTGATGAGTCATTTGGACTTTCCCTATTTAAAACCAGGTCTGAAAGTGCACCTGATGACATAGTTCTAGATTTCATGTTTATTGCAGATCTTGAATTCCAAAAGGCAAACCTTTCAATTGATGAGTATATTCTAAATTCCCCTTAGTCATCCCTTACTACTGTTAATATCCTTGAGCTTTCTGAAATAGTTCCAACTCCCTTTAGTTCACCATTATTCCCTTCCACCTTCGATTTTCATTCCCCACCTCCATTTATACCTTCACTTCCCCACCAACCTATCATTACACAGCAGTCACCCATTACTCCCAGTTCTTCATCAACTATTGTATCATCTACTAGTACCCCAACCCCACCTCTTAGTCCTAACCAGCTTAGAGCCATGGCAAAGAGATATGATCCTCTTGTGTTACCTGCTCCACATTGTGCCATGCCACAAGATTACTAGAACAAAATTGTTTAATTCGATAGCATAGGAACTTACACAGCACAACAACATACAAACAAAATGACAGATTTATTTGAATTACATGAAATTGATATTGGTGATGTCCAAATGATACTTTTTGCTTAGACTCTAGTTGGTGATGTAAGAACATGGTTTAGAGCTTTACCTGCTAATAGCATAGACACTTTAGAGGTTTTTTATCAGAAATTTTTAAATAGATGGGAAAAGAAAAAGAACCCTCTGCAGATCCTTTTAGAATATGAAAACATCAAGAGAGAACCAAATGAAATAGTCTAGGATTACTATACCAGATTTAACAATATATACAATGTAATACAAATTAATCTTAGACCCCCACCTGGTTTAGCTCTGATAATGTTTCCTGATGGGTTTGAAACTGATATGGCATTCCAACTAAGAGAGAGAAATCCTCCAACTTTAGAAGACATGCAGAGTGTAGCAGTTAGTGTAGAAGCTAATTTGCTAGAAAACGAACCTAGGATTAGGAATGAAAGGAGAGGACCCTCGAAAGATGAATCCTTACCCTCTAACCTTAAAATAGATGCCCTAACCAAAGGAAGGGAAAAGCTGATGGATAGGATAGAGAACATTGAAAGGAAGCCTCACTGGGCTAATCAACAAGCACCTCCTGTGAGAAATCTAAACTTGAGAAAGAATCAAATCAAAATACTGGGAAAAATGGACCTGATCAGACTATTAGGCCTCCTTCTCAAGAAAACTATGTTGAAACATCTCATTCAGAAGACGATGAACAAGACACACAAATTAACCTAATCTGATTAGATGATGAGGAAACTTTCCTTTTGACTCAAGATGATCAGGAATTACATATGCTTCAACAATTATAGACCCAATCCTGAGAATCATTCGATTATAGGCAAGGGTATGATTTTTCTATCCTCGAAGTGCACAAATAGTACAACTTGAGGAGTAAAATGAACACTGATTCTCCTGACCAAAATAAGAAAGCAATACCAATTCATCCTAAGAAAATAAAAACAGTTCCAATTAATAAAACTCTTCAAATCCTCCCTAGACCAAATTAGAACTCTTCTGGTCCCACCATTCTAGATATAACCAATAACCAGCCCCTTGATTATCAACCATCCACTTCAATCCCCTCCAAGGATATAGTGGAGAAATCTCTAAACACCATATTATAAAATCCATAGAAAGATACTTGAAATGCAGAAAAAGAAGAGCAATCTAATCAAACTCCTGCCATGAAAATTCCAAGCTCTCAAATAGAGAAAGCCCCTTTGATGTTCAATTTGGGAGTAGAGGTGGCTAAACTGAAAATCTCAGTTCCCTTAACAGAGCTGATTAAAAATGAAACTTATAAATCTCAAATAATCAAAACCTTAAACTTTGTTGAGAATGAAGACTCTTTCAACTTGTTTGATGATCAACCTAAGCTTATATTTGGTCCCGATATTAATGGAAAATCATTAGAAGGACGGATACCACCCTTTTATATTAGCCTTAACATTTATACTAAAATCTTATACAATGTAATGTTAGATTATGGGGCTTCACACAATTTAATGCCTAAATCTGTTATGGAAAAAATAAATTTGGATATTACTAGACCTTACAAAAATTAAACAAGTCAAGTAAAGTGTATAGGGTTCATTAAAGGCCTGTGTGTTTCCTTAGTATAATATCCTGCTAAGACCATTCTCATGGACATAGTTGTTGCTGATATGCCACCTAAATATGGCATGTTATTGTCTAGATCATGGGGGGCTAAACTCCAAGGATATTTGCAACTTGACATGTCATATGCTACAATTCAGTCTTTGGACATCCTAAAAAACTTTACTGAGAGACTCTACTGAAATATGTAGTGAGTAGCCAGGATAGGCCTCAAAGCTTTCCTATCTATTCCATGAATTCTGACATTGACTCTTTTATTTTGTAAAATGTTGAACAAACACAAGAAACTACTTCAAACAAAATTATTCCAGAACCAAAAGAAATTGCAGTTACCACCCAAAATGAAATTTTCCAAACTCAATAGCTTTCAGATAAAAAAGATTATCAAGATACCTTAATCAAGGAAGATTTTTTCCCCCCAGACAATAATAATTATGAACATGAAATATTATGGCGTATTGAATTTGATGGGTCAGTGAATAAATTAGGAGCAAGAGCAGGAGTATGGATTTACAATTTAGAGAATGATAACTCAGAGGGCCATGCTAACAAACTAAATTTCAAATGTGATAACAACATGGCTGAGTATGAATCACTTCTTTTAGGTCTCAAATTGGTTAGAAAGTTAGGAGCTATAAGAGTTCCTATTATGGAAGATTTGGAGTTGGTTATAAAACAAATTAATGTTGTATATATGACCAAAGACCCTATATTAAGTTTTTATAGAGGAACAGTTGTAGAAATATTGAAAACTTTTCTAGAAACTAAGCTTGCAATCATCCCAAGGAAACATAATATGCATGGTCATACTTTAGCAATGTTTGCCGACACTTATAAGTTACCATTCCAATGTAACCATTAGTACACTACTAAGGTTAGGCACATACCTGCTATCCCAGATAACCTGAAAAACTAGCAAGTATTCACTAATGACCAACAAATAAATAATTTTTTAACTTTAGAAGAAGAATTTGTAAATAGAAATATAGATACTGACATAACATTAGATCTTGTTTTTAAAGATAAAATAGAAATTAAAAAATTAGAAGATGAAAAGATAGATAGATTTCATCCCACTAAATTTACAAAATCAGATGTACAAAATCTAAAGCAAGTTGAAATTGATGAGATAATTAACGAAGACTCTGAAATCATTAATCTCAAAGACAACTTTTTGCCCAAAGTATTGACTCCTTTGGAAGACTTGTTTGATTCAAATGATGTCCCTGGAAAACCAAAAATGGAAACCGTAAAATCTGGTATAGAGGAGTGTAATATAGGTACTAAGGAAAATCCAAAAATGGTAAAAGTTTTGAAGTCCTTACCTCCTATTGAAAAGGTGAAATACCTTGAATTACTAAAGGATTTCCAAGATGTCTTTGCTTGGAGTTATGAGGACCTCAAGTCCTATGATGCCAGCATAATACAACACACCATCCCCATAAAAGAGAACTAGAGACCTTTTAGATAGAATCTTAGGAGGATTAATCCCATTCTATTGCCTTATATTGAAAAGGAAATCAGAAGGATGTATGAAGCCAAGATAGCAGCACCAATTAGATTCTCTGATTGGGTTTCAAATTTGGTACCAACAAGGGAAAAAACTGGTGAGATCAGACTTTGTGTTGATCTCAAGAATCTTAATAAAGTTTCACTCAAAAACAATTACCCTCTCTGTAAAATGGGTCATATATTACAAAGGGTAGTAGGGTCAACAAGAATCTCATTATTGGATGGGTTTTCTAGTTATAATCAGATTTTAGTTCACCCAGATGACCAGGCTAAAACAACGTTCACTACTCCTTGGGGCACATTCATATATTTGAAAATTCCTTTTACATTAAAGAATGCAGGGGCCACCTTTCAAAGATCTATGGACATAGCTTTTGCTAAGGAAATTCATGAATTCCTAGTAATATACTTAGATCATATCACTGTATTCCCAAAATCGGATAAACAACACCTAGATCATCTAAGGCAGGTCTTCATCAAATGTAGGAAGTATGGAATTTCTTTGAATCCTAAAAAATATTTATTTTGGTTAGAAGAGGGAAAACTGTTAAGCCACATAATCTCTAAAGATGGTATCGGAATAGATCCTATAAGAATTGAAGCCATCTTACAAATACAACATCCTAGGAGCATTAGAGAATTACAAGCCTTCTTAGGAAAGATTAACTTTTTTTAGGAGATTTATTTCTAACTTAGAAGAATTAATTAGATCATTGAATAACATGTTGAAAAAAGGTCTGACCATAAAATGGACCATTGAAGCTAAGAGATACTTTGAATATATTAAGCTGGCCTTAACAAAAACACCAGTTTTGGTTAGTCCAAAGTTTGATAGGGATTTCATTATATTTTCCTTTGCCTCATAACATACAGTTGTTGTAGTCCTACTGCAAAAGAATGATCAAGGTTATGAACAACCTATTGCCTTTTTTAGCAAAGCCCTAAGGGATGCCCCTTTAAAGTACAATATAATGGAAATGCAAGCCTTTGCTTTGGTTAAAGCTATAAAAAATTTTAGAGTTTACATTTTATATTCTCATATAATAGCCTATGTCTTCAATGCAGTAGTCAATAATATCCTAACCTAGGATGGTCCAGATGGAAAGAAAGGGAAATGGATTACTACTATATTAGAATATGACCTAGAAATCCAACCAACAAAGTTAATGAAAGGCAAATGTTTAGCCAAGCTCATGGCTGAACCAAACTTTCAGACCTTAGATATAAATTTTATTGCAAAATGGATAATGGAGAGGAGATGGCCACTCCACCAATCAGCTAGGCCTTTATTCAATCACCATGGTATGCTGACATCATATATGCTTTACAAAATTTACAAGCTCCTCCCAAATTGTCCAGGACCAAAAGCAGGTTTCTAAAAAGGAAATCTTCAAAATTTTGCATAATTGACAATGTTGTGTTTTGGAGGAATCATGAAGGTGTCCTTCTTAACTGTTTATTGAACGAAGAAACTGACAAGGTTTTACAAGAGTTTCATGTAGGTGACTATGGACATATTTACTAGAAAACCGCTGCTAACAACATTCTTAGAGTCGACTTCTATTGGGCCACTTTATTTTCTGATGTAAAGGAATTTGTAACCTCATGTCATAAATGCCAAATTTTTGAAGGAAAGAAAAATCTTTTACCCCTACCCCTAAAACCAATATCTATTGAAGCACCTTTTCGACAATGGGGTCTTGACTTCATTATTGAAATCCACCCACCTTCTTTTTCCCAACACAAATGGATCCTTACTGCTATAGATTATTTTACTAAATGGATAGAAGCCATACCATCATGGCAAGCCACTGACATTGTTATAATAACCTTCCTTGAATCCAACATCTTATCTAGATTTGGGTGGCCAACCAAGATCATTACTGATAATGCAACAACTTTCAAATCTAAGAGAATGGTTGATTTTTGTCATAAGTACCATATAACCTTGGGCAATTCCACATTTTACTACCCTCAAGGAAATGGACTAGCAGGGTCCTCAAACAAGAGTTGAGTGAATATCATCAAAACGTGGCTAGAAGATAACAAGAAAACATGGAACAAGAAGCTAGTAAATGCCTTATGGGTACACAGGCTAACCACAAAGAAATCCATTGGTACTGTTGGGCCGTGAATAAGACCACTTTTTAACACTTGTTTCATCCATTTTAATTCTTCTTTATCATGTCATTTATTATAATTTATTATATAAATCCATTTTATAATGATTTATGCTCTTATGGAAAAATATTATTTATTCTCCTTTATTTCTAATAAATTGATGATTACGCATGATTTTATCAATGATAGTTTATTAATAAATTGGTTGTAATATTATTCACCGTTTTTAGCCTCCAATACAATTTCTATATTGAAGATTTGATCATTAAATATTCCAACTCAGAAATTCGTTGGAATAAGAAGTGATAGTTTTACGGTTGATATTCAGGGTAAATCAAGAAGAATCGGGAAAATCCGGAACATGGGTTTTGTCCAAAACAGACTAAATTAATTTCTCCAAGGAACAGTTTGCCCAAATTTAGCTTGTATTGAGAGAAACACAGGGTTATTTGAGCACAATTTTCTCAAATTTGCTGTGTGGCCATTTTCCAAATCCCAGCTGCAAAGCCAAATTTGCCTTGCTCTTGTTGAAAGATGGATGGAAATATATTTTGTTTTTGATCAATTGGTTAGAAACAATCCAATTTTCTAATAATGATCATATTGTAATCATCACAGTTGTAACTGTTCTCTGCTCTCTGTGTATTTAAATCAGAATAGATATCAGAGAATGGGGAGGATGGATTCGAGATTCAGAATTGTGGATTCGTGATCCATGATGGATGATTAGAGAGAGATAATAGGATAGGAGAGGAGGAAACAACATGGGTCTCTATTATTTCAAATTGTAATTCTGATTTACAGACTTGTGGTGCCAAGAGGACGTGATCATATTGTAATGCCAATCGAGTTTAATGATTAATATATGATAGAATTTAGACTTCTGTGATCCATAATTTGTTTAGAAATTTTTTGGCGAAATCACATAATTGATCATTTGTCGATGCGTTTCGAACCAACTAGTGTGGTTCATCGTCAGGACAAGTTGAAGATACAGATCCAGATCAGTGAGTTAAATAGTCTAAGAAAAGACTCCAACGGCTAGATTTGGGAGTTGTTGTTCATTCTTCTCGTCTGAAGTAGCCCAGTAGCATTCATTGACGGCTAAGGGCCCATCCTCTAGTGGATTAAGCTGCTACTGTATATTATATCTTTACAATTTCTGTCGTGTGATGGTTTGATTTTATTTCTATTTATCGTAATCATATTACTTTACTTCTTGGTAGTTCTAGACTGAATGAATTGATCTATTTTATATACTGTACTTGAATTTTGTTGCTATTCATTTCATCTAAAGATCTTTGCTGATCACTCCAGTAATTTAATAGTTTTCTATTCATTATAGTTATAATAGTTTGGCTGTTCATTTCTAATACTTAGCATTGCTATTCATTTACTTTCTGCAATTATTTAAGCTTGCTTTTCAACATTTTTCTAGTTAGCACAATTGTCTCATTTCGATTAAGTTGCAGTAGCACGATTAATTTAGTTCTTTGAAATTTCCAATTGGTTATTTAATGTTGTGTGTGAGGTGAACAACTTTAAAGAACACTGACTACCACTGTCTAAGTTCTCAAATTAGGGATTTTATTTACGCTTGATTTAATTTATATCAGTTATACAAGAAATGATTTATTTCCACTGCATCCTTGACTGATAAATTGTTGTAGTTTTCTAAGTGAATGATTCAAGTTTCAGAGTGTTAAGTTTCATTTAATTGTAAGTAGATTTTGTTTCAAGAATTCGTTTACTTTTGTATTTTAAGTACTATACCACAAAACATTACCATTGAGTAAATAACCGCCTCAGACTGAGTACACTCTTGAAATAAAAAATCATCCTTGGGTTGACAATTAATGTGAAGATAATTAGGAGTAAAAAGACACATTTTTATCGCTCAACATTTTGGTGCCGTTTCCAGGGAGAGTGTAGCCATTTCTAAAGAGTAGTGTGCATTTTACAAGTGTTTGTTAGGAAAGAATTGGGTATTAAAAATAGAAGGTAAGAACCTGCGTACAAGAGCATGTAAAATCCCTGCTCCCCCACCTACGTTCCAGCAGAATTGTTAAAGAACTTAGGGTAGAAATAAATGTTTGAATTTTTGTGTGAATGACTAAGAAAAATACATAGAAATTTTGAAAAACAAATCTCATGATTTCACTTAAGTGGTGATGTAAGCACCACTCATTTCACTAACTGATTGACATGAACATTTGAAGGAGCCTTGAAAAAACACATGAAAAACATCTTCTATTATGGTAAGAAATGGCTCACATTTCTACTTTTGAATTTCCTATCAAAGACCTGGGAGGAGTGACACAAATGCACATAATTAGCCATATTCTCTACCAAATTTTCATGGTTTGACAATTGAATACCCAGATACATTTTTATTTGAGTTTGAAATACTTTGTAGAGGATATGATTATTACAGTAACGGTCAAAGGTTGAAAGTGTTTCCTCTTACTCTAAAAGGAACACCTCTCCGATGGTTCATAAGCCTAGGTGGGAACTTCATCCAAACATGGGAGGACATGAAGAACATATTCTTGAAGAAGTACCAAGACTATTGCAAGGCCAATGAAGATATTTTCAATATGATACAAGGGGAATAAAGCTTGGAGGACTATGTACATCGATTTCAATATAACTTTCAAAAATCAAAGCATAAGTATTTGGAAAAAGAGATCTTAAAAACACTCCTTCTTAACGGAATCAAGGATAAAATTTTAGAACTCTTAAATCAGATAGGAAAAGGTGATGTTTTTCAATTATCATATGATGACGTTTGTGGATTGTGCATAAGGTACTCAAGAGGAATCTCCAAGGCTGGTAAGAATTCTAGAGATGTTTTCTCTTTCTTTTCCAAATCTGCTACAAGAATAGGGGATATAAGAGCTAAAATCAATGATTTATTTGAACATTTTAAAATTGATTTTATTAGCTCTCTAAATTCACAATTGGATGTTTTTCAGGTTCAGAAAAATCAAGAATTTGATAAATTGTTTTTCCCTCATTACTAGAAGGAGCATCCCATAGATAGTTGTTCTTCCTTATCTATGATGGAAGTATCATATCAAAGAGATGAGGAAGTTGTAACAAGGTCAAAAACATGGAATTATGGCCTATGGGTATGGTTCAAAACACCTCTTCTCCATTCTCTTACTTGCATAATCCATTATGGAATACTAATGTGTTAGTGGAGCCATGTCAATCTCAATATAACCACCATCAATCTTGTCTACAAATTTGGCATGGTTCACCTTATGATTGCATGAATACTCTCCCTCATCTTGTAACACAAACATATTCTCCATATTATTCACCAGCTGTCCCACAACATCTTGCTTGCCCATCAAAATCATCCACTCAACCCAATCATCTACATCATCAAAATACTCCATTTTGTTCACAATTTCCTGCTCAACTCATTCCACACCCTCGCCATAATAAACCAGTACAACATGCTTACAGTTTTGAACTGCAAAATTTACCCACCCTTCCCACCCATTCTATCTCACATGCACCATTTGAAAAAACTTACAATGAGATTCAAAATGTTTCAAATTCAAAAATTGTAGAAGTTATGGAAGAAAATGAGGTTTTTTCTAGTATGCATCAACAAGTCATTTTAAAAGCTCAAGAACTTCATGATATGATGGCTATGGAAAATCAAGTAAATGATATATTGAAGATTGGTTTTACTCCATTACTTGTTTGCAACATTACTCCATACTTCAACAATTTTTAACATCTTTTCGAGGGAAGTTGGCTTCTCATACCCTAATATTCATTAACATGCATTTTTTAAATTTGGGTATATGCATACTTGAAGCCTTATTTAGATAATGGTTTCATTGGAAGTACTCCTATACATAATCATATTCATTTTTCAAATCAAAATAAGTTAGTGTAGGAAATAAAATAAATAAAGAAATAAAACAAACATTTTTTTTTGTTTTTGTAAAAATAGTTGTTTCTTTGTTGCAACACACTGTGAAATCAACATTGATGATAAATATTCTAATTTATATGTATGTAGATTAATTATATTTCAAATAAAAATTCTACAAACACTTATATTCATTTTTATCATCAATATGGAAAAAATGCTTGAATATCATATTTTTTTGGCTTGTGGGCTTGATGGAATTTCTGAAAATATAGATGAGACAGTCAATTTTTGGAGGTCTAAATGGATATATTTTTAAAAATTGTTTCTATTCTAATTATCCCTTCCTATCTACTTTCTAACCCAATTTGAATCACTCAGTTTGGATTTTAAACAAAAATGTTACAACCAAAACATTGACATGGTGTCTAGCGGGCAGCTCAGGAACAGAGTTGGGACAGTGGGTTTTTGGAGGCCTAAATGACGATTTAAAATGTGATTCTATGGTAGATTACCCTATGAATCTAGTTTACAAGGCAATTGGAATCACTCAATTTCGATATCGTATGAGGAATTTATGACCAAAATACTGACTGCCTATCAAAAATCAACACTCTTGACACTCTGTTTTCTCGGCTGTTCATTAACGTATTTGAGCCATCAATTCTTCTTGTCATCAAAACCTGTTTCTATTGGAGATCAATAAATGAATCTACTTTAATCTCTAATTTGAATTGGTTCAATCCACCATCCAACGAAAAATTTATGCTTCAAATATCAACTGTTGGTCTAAGCTAGAAAATCGAAAATGACTCTATTATGCAGGTTGTTCTAAGTAAAATTGACATATCATATCATTGAATTTTTAAAACATGTTTCTATTAGCGATAAACCTTTGAATTAGCTCTTATTTGACTTTGGAATCACTCAAATCGGATGAAAAACAAAGAATTTATGATTGAAACACTGCCAGTTAGCATGATTGGCCACTACTTTGTCCATGGATTTGTTCTACAGAGTAGCTACTTGTTAGTTTTCTGCATAATTCTTAGATTAGGGGACCCCGTGCACTTCTCTTTCTCCATGATTTAATGTTGTATTGCAGGTAGATACTCGTTTTTTGCAGGTCCTCGAAGAAAAAGAAGGTCAATTTATGGACAAGTGATTCTTGAAAGAAATATTAATGAAACAAGGGAATTTCATCGAACTCATTAGCCAACAGATTCATAATAGCAGAAATGAAAATTGATTTTCATTTGAAAATTCATGTCTTTTCATCACTGCCAATTTTTTTTTAAAGAGATCATTTTTTTTTCATCATAGTTGTTGTAGCTTAATTTATTTATTTACATACTGTTTTAGATAAAATGTTGTTTCTTTTCTGATTTCTTTTATATTCTCTGTTTCAAGTGTTGCTTCATTCAAATTATAACCCATCCTCAACATCAATACCCTGAACAGCTAATTTGTTTTTTTGTGTGTTTGCGTTTTATGATTCTGCATTCTATTGTTCCTTTTAAAAAAAGGAACAACACTTTCGCACTTTTGTTATTCCTTTTCAAAGAAACATCACTTCTACATTCTGCTATTCCTTTTCAAAAAAGGAACAACACTTTTGCATTTTTTCTATTCCTTTTCAAAGGAAAAACACTTTTGAATTATGTTGTTCCTTTTTAAAAAATAAACAACACTTTCACACTTTTGTTGTTCCTTTTCAAAGGAACAACACTTCTGTATTCTGTTCCTTTTCAAAAAAAGAACAACACTTTCACATTTTTGTTATTCCTTTTTAAAGGAATAGAACTTCTCCATTCTTTTGTTTCTTTCCAAAAAAGGAACAACACTTTCGCACTTTTGCTATTTCTTTTCAAAGGAACAACACTTCTGCATTCTGTTGTTCCTTTTCAAAAAAAGGAACAACACTTTCGCATTTTTGTTGTTCCTTTTTAAAGGAACAACACTTCTGCATTCTGTTGTTCCTTTTCAAAAAATATATAGCACTTTCATGTTTTTGTTGTTCAGCACTTCTTCATTTTCATAGTTTTGTTGTTCCTTTTTAAAGGAACAACACTTTTGCATTTTCACAGTTTTGTTGTTCCTTTTTAAAAGAACATCACTTCTGCACTTTTACACTTTTGCTATTCCTTTCTGAAAGGAATAGCACTTCTGCATTTTCACGTTCTTGTTGTTCCTTTTTAAAGGACCAACACTTTTGCACTTTCACATTTCGTTGTTCCTTTCTGAAAGGAACAACACTTCTGCATTTTCACGTTTTTGCAACACTTCTGCACTTTCACGTTTTTTCTGTTCCTTTTCAAAAGGAACAACACTTCTGCACTTTCACGTTTTGTTGTTCCTTTCCGAAAGGAACAACACTTCTACACTTTGAAATTTTTGTTGTTCCTTTCTGAGGGAACAACACTTTCACATTTTTGCAGTTCCTTTCCAAAGGAACAACATTTTCGCATTTTTTGTTGTTTCTCTTAGGGAACAACACTTTTTCACATGGATTTTTTTGATGTTCCCTATAGGGAACAACATTTTTTCGTGTGCATTTTTATTGTTTGGTGTGAATTTCCTTTGTTGTTCCCTACAAAGAACAACACTTTTTTTGAGTGTTTTTGTTGTTCCTTCAAAGGGGCAACACTTCGGGAGTATTTTCGAGAGCAACCCTTTCTTCCTCTTATGGGATTATTCTTAATTCATCTCAATCACATTTTACTGATTTCCTTTCATGGTATGAAGTACACTACTTTTATGAGGACAAGAATTATGGATTCTATTGAAGCAAGTTAATATTATTCATGTTATGATCTTTAATAGGACAACTCCTTGATGATAGTTTATTTTCAAAAGGGACATAATTATTTATATACTACTTTACTACATTGTTTTCTCTTGTACATGATACCGATTGATCATATTAATACCATGCTATTTCCACCCTTCCTGGTTATAATATTCTCTATCTGTAATAAATAATATTATGGGTATATATTTTTTCTATTGACATGTTCAACTTCTTCCACCATCCCTTCTCTTAAGGAGTACTGAGCCTCCCTCTTTTTATCATAAAAATGTGTAATAACAACAAAATTTTGTTCACAAATGGAAGATAGGGGGTCTCATTATGAGCCAGCCTACCATGTTCATAAGGCTATAACAAAGTGACATTCCCATTATGGCTACCACACCAGGGTTATCATTCATTGAATAGCCAAACTATCCTAGGAACATGAGGTGTCATCATGAGCCGGCCTGATCACTTTTGCTACATCCCAGTGAATGGTAGTGTGGTTATCTGGTTACCATGCCAACACACTAATCTCTTCTGTAGAACAACATTGGAACTCTCCATTTATAAATTGAGTATCCTTGCTCATATGGGTTAAAAAGAAACCCTGCCGAGGCTATGGACGCCTACTGGTAGTAGAGACTCTGCTTATGGTATTGAAGTTATATCTTATCGTCAATTATTACTATAATACCCTTTTCTTATTTTTTTCATTTTATCGGAGAAGTTATTTCCTTAATTTTTTTCCCTATTTTGAACCTTTACGCATAAGAAATTATTTTCTGATCAATCATATCATTTTTCAGCTAGAATACTTCCAGCAAAGCATATTTTTGGCAAATTGTTGTCCTTTTTCTTTCTTTCATAACTTATCATCAATCCAAAGCATCCTATCTCTTATTCATAACTATCTTTACACACTCTGCTCTCATTATGACCATAACTCTCATTGTCCTATCATTGATATGTGTACTCTACTTCATTTACTTTTGTATTGTTCATTCCCTTGCCTTGCGGTCAAAATAACACCTTTCATAGGCTTTATGGTCATGGAATCCCTTTTCCAATTGGAGAGGGTAATGTATGCATTATGGGATTGTATGTGATATGATTACTGCACCCTACCATCACTTGTTGATTTGATAAAATATTAGTATTGCATGTATACAAAATGTTTTTCTGATTGAAATTTTTGCATGCATCTTAATCTATTTCTATTCAAAATTAACACTATGGATTTAAGAACATTTTATGAAAAATAGTCATTTGTTTACAGGAAAACAACAAGTATGGGCAGAACTTTATTTGCAGCATGACCACACTATTACAACTAACAAAGAGGCTCGAGCAACTTGCAAACATGAACAATTGTTCAAACATGATGTGCTTGTTTGGATTCCACCTTTTGCATCACTTTCAACACCAACTCTGCCTACATCAGCTTCAACAACTGCCACTCCATATATGTCATTCCACATTTTTCTTTTGGAGGTAAAACTTGAAGTAAAATAGCATAATTTTCTGATTTATTACGAATTTAGGAGAATTTCATGAAAATCTATTTTGATCATTATTTATCATCCTTCATTCTACATCTTTACCACTTCCCATTTTTCAGCGGCATATTATCTTTTAGTTTTGGGGGAATATTTCTTTCATTCATTTCGTTCTGATGACCATGTCATTCATATTATTTATCATCATTGCTATTCTTATTCATTCTCAACCCCTCCCTTATTCCATGTTGTTTTACACCAAGCATAGAATTCAATAGGTGGTACCAACCACCTCAATTTGTTTTCTAGCATCGCATGAGGGCATGCTAATTTTTCAGAGAGGGGGAGGAATTACTACGCATGATGGATGTTTTCTACTTTCTTTCTCATTCAAGGCATACAATTTCAGTGCAAAAATTGATTTCCATAATATTTTTAAAACTATGAATTCAATTCTTGTGATTTTTGGAAAACACAGACGTATCATTAAAATATACAAACCTAGACAATTTCAAGTAATATTGGTTCATAAAATTTCAGAAATCATGCACTATCACCTACAACCATTTTGTTTATATCTCATGATCTGTGCATCAAAACGATATAATTTTTGGATCATAGAAGCATTAATATAGTAGAAATCTACTTACACAATTTCAACAAAATCTGGTTTGTAGTTTTGAGAAAATGGTTATTGAAGTTTGTTGTTACTTATATCATATTTTGCTGCAACTTCATATATACATATAGTTGAATGTCAATGTAAAAATTTCTATGCCCTCATCAAGATTGCTAAAAGTGAATATTCATTAATTAAGGAAGAATTCATTTGTTCTATCCATTTCATGAGTTGGGATGAACAAATTTTTTATTCCTTGGTTAACACATGGGTTTTGTCTTTGGGTTGCATGAGGATATGCAATATATTCAGTTTTTGTTGCATGAGGACATCCAATATATTCAGTGTAGGGGTGTGTTGGGTCGTGAATACGACCACTTTTTAACACTTATTTCATCCATTTTTATTCTTATTTATCATGTCATTAATTATAATTTATTATAAAAATCCATTTTATAATGATTTATGCTCTTATGGAAAAATATTATTTATTCTCCTTTATTTCTAATAAATTGATGATTATGCATGATTTTATCAATGATAGTTTATTAATAAATTGGTTGTAATATTATTCACCATTTTTATTCTCCAATACAATTTCCCGATTGAAGATTTGTTCATTAAATATTCCAACTCAGAAATTCGTTGGAATAAGAAGCGATAGTTTTACAGTTGAGATTCTGGGCAAAATGAAAAAGAATCTGGAAAATCCGGAACATGGGTTTTGTCCAGAACATACCAAATTAATTTTAATGCAGAACAATTTACACAAATTTGTCTTGTATTGAGAGAAATGTAGGGTTCTTTGAGCACGATTTTCTCATATTTGCTATGCGCTCATTTTCCAAATCTCAGTTGCAAAGCCAAATTCGCCTTGCTCTTGTTGAAAGATGGATGGAAATATATTTTCTTGTTGATCAATTGGTTAGAAACAATCCAATTTTGTAATAATGATCATATTGTAATAATCACAGTTGTAACTGCTCTCTGCTCTCTGTGTATTTAAATCATAACAGAGATCAAAGAATGGGGAGGATGGATTCGACATTTAGAATTGAGGATTCAGAATTATGGATTCATGATCCATGATGGATGATTAGAGAGAGTTAACAGGATAGGATAGGAGCAAACAACATGGGTCTCTGTTATTTCAAATTGTAATTCTGATTTATAGACTTGTGGTGCAAAGAGGACGTGATCATATTGCAATGCCAACCAAGTTTAATGATTAATATATGATTTGGGAGTTGTTGTTCATTCTTCTCATCTGAAGTAGCCCAGCAGCATCCATTGACGGCTAAGGGCCCAGCCTCTGGTGGATTACATTGCTACTGTATGTTATATCTTTACAATTTCTGTCATGTGATGGTTTGATTTTATTTCTATTTATCATAATCATATTACTTTACTGCTTGGCATTTCCAGACTGAATGAATTGATCTATTTTATATACTGTACTTAAATTACGTTGTTGTTCATTTCTTTCTTAAAAGAGATCACCTCCTTTCACAAGCATATTGTTGTGCTGCTCATTTCATCTACAAAGCTACACTGATCACTCCAGTAATTTAACAGTTTTCTATTCATTATAGCTATAATAGTTTGGCTGTTCATTTCTAATACTTAACACTGTTGTTCATTTACTTTCTGCAATTATTTAAGCTTTCCTTTCAGCATTCTTCTAGTTAGCACAATTGTCTCATTTCGATTAAGTTGCAGTAGCATGATTGATTTAGTTCTTTGCAATTTCCAATTGGTTATTTAATATTGTGTGTGAGGTCAACAACTGTAAAGAACACTAACTACCACTGTCTAAGTTCTCAAATTAGGGATCTTATTTGCGCTTGATTTAATTTATATCAATTAAACAAGGAATGAGTTATTGCTACTGCATCCTTGACTGATAAATTGTTGTAGTTTTCTGAGTGAATTATTTAAGTTTCAGAGAGTTAAGTTTCGTTTAATTGTAAGTATATTTTGTTTCAAGCATTCATTTACTTTTGCATTTTAAGTACTATACTGCAAAACATTACTCTTGAGTAAATAGCCACCTCAGATGGAGTACACTCTTGAAATAAAAAATCATCCTTGGGTTGACAATTAATGTGAATATAATTAGGAGTTAAAAATACAGCTTTTTATCGCTCAATAGGTACTAATCCTTATCAACTAGTTTATGGAGTGGAAGTTATTTTTAGATCCTCCTTGGGAACACCAGTGGTGAAGCTGCTCCAAGAGTTGCAAGTTGAACCAAATGACATCCAAAGGAGAATCAACCAAACAATTCACTTACAACAAACCAGGGAAGAGGTGTACATCAAATCTCAAGTAGTGTAAGAAAGTAGAAGGATTTTGATAAAACAACTAAGTCAGAAGATTTTTACCTAGGGGACAAAGTTTTGAAATAGAATTCAAGAAGGGAGGACAAAGGTAAACATGGGAAATTGGATTTCATATGGAAAGGCCCATATGTCATCTATGCATTCAGAGGTATTAATGCTTTCTTCCTTAGAGAAATGGATGGCACAGAAGCAGAAGGAGGACAAGTTAATGGTTGAATGCTTAAACACTACACTGAACCTACTTTCTGATTTCACTAGTCATCTGTACATATTCTATTTTTCAAAACTCTAGAGTGGATTGGATGGTGATTCTTTAGAGTTGAAGCCCGAAGTGAAGGCCCTAAGCTTCAAAGGTTTTATTGTCATAAATAATAATAAGGCAGAAAAGTGAAAAAGGAAAAGTTGTTGAGTGACATCACAACAATTCAAAAGGCCATTGATCTACATGTTCTTGACATTTCACCAGGAAATGTAATCCCCAAGTGGAGCCATTGTTAGGTTCCTATACCAATAGGAGTCATAATTTTTGAATGGCTAAGATTAAACTGTAATATGTACATACCTTTGCTTTCTGCAAATGTTTTCCATATTCATAAAATTAAAAAATGTAAAGAGGGTATGTACTAAAATAATAATCAAAGGACAAAAAGAATAAAAAGGTCAACAGATATGAAAATATGAAATCCAAGAAAATAAAAATACCATGAAAGAGTGCAAGTCAAAATTCCACTACTGCTTACATTTTGTGCAAAATAAATGATTGTGTGCAACTTGTAATCTTTGTCACAATCCATGATAGTCAAAATGTTTAAACTTGGCTATTTCATGTTTCAATTTCATGTTGATAGTTAGAGAATAAATATCTGACCAAACTGTTTAATCTTGGTAGATAAGTAGATAGGTAGACTAAATAAAAGGAGCTCAATTGTTTAATGTAAGCCCTTGGATATAATAAGGTTAGATTTAGTTAGTTTACTATTGTAAAGAAAAATAAAAATGTTTGATAAGTATTTGGTAGCTAAAATGCACCCTAATAAAGAGAAGTAAAAATGGTTGGATGAGTATATGGGTAAGTAGAACAAGGGTTGCAGAATTTTGATGATTGATTAAACAAAAGCATGTGTATCATCTTTTTCATCATAAAAGTTCCCAATGTGAATGGGAACTCAATCATGTAGATGGATATCAAAGTCACTTAATTATTTTCCCTTATTCGTTTCACCTTTGACTTAAGTAATTTCCCAAAATAAAGATCAAAGTACTTAAAAAACCCTAACTTAAAGAGGATCAAAGCATTTCTTTGACTTTTGGAGGGACCAGACCCTCAACTCAATGACTTATAGGTAATAAGTACTAAAATCCCTTAGTAAGCATTCATTCCCCCCCCCTTAGTTGATATATTTTCCCTAAATAATATTCTTTCCTAAGGTTAAATCACTTTTACTTAGGAAAAGTATTTGTTCCCCCACATAATTCATTTTCACATCAAAAACTCACAAAAAAAACACTATATCCTATGTTTGATCGGAAAGAATTAAAAACATGGAAATCGTATGCTTAGGGTATGGTGCCCTTTCCGCTCATTTAACTAAATTATTAAATTATTTATTTAATCCCTAATAAAACCCATCTCTCGTATATACATTAACTCCCGCAATATTAATTAATCCCACCCTAGTTTAATTATATAGACTAAAGTTTTATACCCGAGACCCACTAACTAATCGATCCTCGATTAAGTTAGTTTAAAATACCCAATTAAATCATGCCTAATACCTTAATCCCCACCTTAATCCCTCATTAAACAAAAACTTTCGCGCTTAAATGCCTGTCAGGCCCCCCCATTACCTTCCGTGCAACTCCATTGCCTAACCACCACACGATCTCTCTCCTCCCCATCAGACGACCCATGTTGATTTCAGAAGGACCCGAAATCTGAACGTTACCTGCCCGAAATGTGTTTTTTTCCACTACACCCCCAAGGCGACATGGCACTCGATGAATGGAATCGGGCATCCTTCCCCCAATAGCACCAAGCACCCAAAAGTTGTGTGAAGTAAACCACTTACCACCAGCCCACTACACGCAAAAACTGCCATTGTTCACCCCACTACGCGATAAACAACCATTGTTCACCTGTACTTGCCAAATTGAATTTTTGCGCATAAATCTAATTGTACCCTGAAGATGCCACACAGCTTCCAGATTGCGTTCTAGCCCACTTGAAGCTTTTTCAATCGTTCATAGTTTCCAGTTACCCAGTTCAGACCTAGTTTTGTTCAATTCCAGGTATTTAAGCCAGAATCCATTGAAAGCCCTGTCAATTTCTAAATCTGTCACTAAGTTTTCTAAAGTGAAATTAAAATGGAACTCTAGTAACTTAAACCCACCTAGAATTGAAACACCACTACCCTAAAGACTGACAATTTTCCTTCCCCATTCTTAAATCCACAAGAACTGAGAATGGTAGCCCCAATTTCCATGGATGTTAGACCAATTTCCACTCCTCACTTGGTCTTGGACCACCTTCCCCTTGTTGATAAAGATTTCCATATCAAGTACACCTTTGTCCATGAATCCCCTCTCAAATTATGCTAGCGATACAAAGACCAATACCTAAACCATGCTGATAAAATAGGTCTTCGGGAGTCTAATTTTCCCAGGTATCAATTCCCTAAGGTGCACATCTTTCCAGGAATTGTCCATTATTACCATGCAAACTACATCCCCAGCCAAAGAGAAGTGATGTCCCCTGACCAAACGATACTTTTCACCATCACTACTGATTCAATCAATGAAATGCTACAACTACAACCAGGGCTAAACCTAACCCCAATTTGTATTGGAGACTTATTGGACCGATTCCCTAAGCTAACCACTACAAAGCTTACTGAAATGTTCCAAAATTTTATTTTAGAAGTGAAACATATTCCAAAATATCCTCCCCCATATATACACACCATATATTCTCAATTTGGCCAGGACATTGTAGCAATGATTTATTGGTTTTTAGGCTATACCACCAGTGAGTATATAGATGAAATCATCTTAGCCTTCATGTCCATTTTCTCTCCATGACAGTCTCCTACTTTCATGTATGATTATGCCAAGTTCATAGCTGATAAAATGCATGACCAATTTCTTAAGATGAGTAATGAGAGAGTATTCAAGAATTCCTCATTTTTCTACCACCTTTTTCTATATTACGAAGTTGACAAATTCCCCTTCACTCTCTGAAAGCTTGATACTAAAGGTCACCATAGGTCAGTGATTTTCTAGACTCCTTTGATCCATAAGTATGACTCCCCATATCCCTATACAGACTTCATAGATTTTTTTGTACATCATATAGTGACAATGCTACTAGGAAGTCATCCTCCAAAAATTAGTTAAGATATCAGGAGGATCCCGCAGCTTTCAAAACAACACAAAGTAGGAGATTGGTACTTGTACCAAAATCACACTGAAATTAGGATCTATGGTTGTGAGTTGGCCTGATATAAACTGCCTAGATACCTCCCAATGAGGTTATTTTCTCTGAAGTACTATAGATAGATAATTAATTCAGATGAGGTACATACTGTTAAAGCCAAAAAGAAGGCCCAACTTAGAATCAAAGATCAACTAGGCCCCTTTGTGTGTAATAGCCAATAAGTCGGAAAGGAGGCAGAGGAAATACTTCATAAACTTAAACTAAAATAGAGCTTCATGTGGAGATATGATCCCTTGGACTTAATCTACAACAGAAGACAGAAAAACAGGATGGCTCCCTACATTCACCACCAGATCCCTAAAATAGAAAAATATGCAAATCAATTGAAATGGGTGGAGGATACTTTAGTGGACAGGGATAACACTAAAGTTGTTGTTGAAAATGCTCTAATAGATCTAGAGAAATAGCTTGATGAGGGTTCTTTCCTATAGGTTCCAGGAGAATCTCAAGCCCAAGCATAATCTCAAGCACAAGGAGAATCATAGGCACAAAGTGAATCACATGTAGAAGAAGAATCTCAGGTGTAAGAAGAATCAGAACAACCAAACCTATCAGAGGAATTAACTCAAACAAGTATACCAAAGCCCATCATGAGTACTCCCCTAGCCTTGCAAACTCCTCTGAATGAGGAGAAAATCCTCAAGAGAAATAGGGAAGAGGCCACTACCTCAGGTAGAGGAACCACACAGACATATGCAGAGACCGGCCTGGTCAAAAGGGAAAGGATAAATCATGTCTGTGAATAGGAATTCACAGAAGAAATATTTGGGGCCACTAGCATAGAAAGAGAAGTAATCAGGCATGCCACTCCCTCTAGGGGTGCACTAGAACCTTCCACATCACACACTCAGAGGTTGGAAAGGCAGCAGAGTGTTGAAGTGTCCTCATTCAAGATGCTAGTTGATAGAGACCAAGACATCAGAGAAAGGTACAAGGATATAAAAGCTAGAAATGAGAGGCTAAAATCCTAAACTTATGCACAATACTTAAGTATGGCACCTACAAATTAGACAAGGCTTATGCCATCCTATGATGTGAAAGAAGGTGAAATGTAGATGACATGTATGAAGCCTACTACTCAGCAACCAAGAACATCAACAGACTACAAAAATATAGATTTCAAAGTACTGGCAAAGGACATTCATACTATTGACCAGATTGAAATGCATAAATAGATAGGGGAGATGATATAATCCACCTTGACAGGGAAAGCCATCACAGCTCACCATTTGCAAAACTCCCTGAATAACATATTAGCTCAGTTCCAATTGGAGAAGGCCTCTTCACATGCCAAAGACACCAAAATCAAGTACTTAGAGGACATAATCATTGAGTTGGGACATGATCCCAAAGATGTAAAGGCCACCAAAAAATTGATAAAGAAGAAGAATGATGACATAGTTGCTTTAAAGAAGCAACTCAAGATTACACCATTGCATCACCCACAGACGACAAAAGTTCTGGAAACACAAAAAGGACAAGAAGAGCTTATGGACTTGGTCCTAAAGCTAAATGACCAACTGAAGGAAATAGAGAAGAAGTTAGACACATTGATTCAGTCCAAGAAAATTGACTTGGCCACCACTTCTAGGACTGCCATTCCCACTGTTTCTACTGCAATTCGTTCAACATTGGTAGCTTCATTAGCACCTACAGCTCCACCTACCATAACACTGCCAATCACCACTGAATCTAGAACAGCAGGTACTTCAACAAAGAAAACAATAGAGCTAGTGAAAGCCATGGTGGAGATGTCAATCCAGGCAACAGAGCTCAAAAGGTTAAAGGAAAAAGTGGCAAGCTTTGAAACTGAAAGTAAACTTACCTAGATTCAGTAGAAAGAAGAAACACAGAAAGCCCTAAGGATGGGTGAGAAGATCAAGGTCCTAGAAAAAGATTTAACACTGCAAAAGCCACTAGGACAGACCAAAGAGATGCTTTGGGCCAATATCATTAACTCTGCCAATGATATTTGGCCATAAATTCAAGTGATATTTTACAAAATAGAACTAGTGAAAGTGGCCACTGAGTCTATTAAGTAAGTAAGGGAAGATTTGGGAGATCGACTTGAGGATGAAAATCAACTCATCCACTTCCTAAATAGTAAGAACAGACATGAGCTTAATGAGCTCAGTGTAGAATATAGAATTGAATCCATCATAGAAGTCACAAAGGTTCTTTCCAAAATGAGCCTTATAGTTAACATAGAAGAAAAATGTCAAACATGCAAGTGGCCATCGAGAGATTCATGGCCAAATTTCAAATTTTGAGGGACAAAGGCCTTCCCAATATTATGGTCATCCATGATAAACTTATGACCCCATTGGACTACATTGACAGACTGAGGAAGTTGTTCAAGGAACAAGCAAGCACTTCAGGTATCAAAGCCTTACGAACTAGAAAACTATTCTATGATACTTTGGAGAATCTGTTTTTTCTATAGCATGAGGTGAAACATTTGTTTGTCACCAAGACTAATTTTGGCAAATACATAGAGGCAGATGAAATCTACAGAAGAATGCTCAAAGTAAAGTTTCTTGAGCATGAATGGTGGGAGAAAATGATAGATTCACCATAAGTTACCACAGTAAATCTGAAAGCAGCGAGATGAAACATGTAAGAAATAGATCAGCAAGGTCAAAGAGTAGCAAGTTAAAGAGTATCAGTGACATATTAAAGATAAATATGGTCCTAGCATAAAAATATCAGCCAGCTTAAAGGGTTCAAATCCAACTGCAACAACGAGCACTACCACGATAAGAGGGACAACATGATGCAATTTTCCATCTATCTCTATCTTCATGCTTGAAGACTTAATTAATTCTCAAACTGTTATTACATATTTTTCAATATTTTTTGTATAAATACTTCATATTTCGAATGATATTTCAGAACTTGCTTCAATGCACTTTGTCCTGACTGTTTACATTCTTAATGTTTTCTGTTAAACTATCTTAGCTAGGGAATTATTAGCTTCCCCTTAGATTCTGTGGTTTTCCTTGTGATCTATGTAGCAAAGGATTCCTAATTACCCTTTGTTGATGATCACCATCTGTTCCTCATTTTGATCCCAGTCCAAGGATTCTTAAGTGCCCTTCACCCTTGTTAGAATCATTCCATCCATCAGCCCTTGAAGATTTGCCTTTTTATTTGATAGCCTACCCTATGAAAACTCCCTTTAATAATTTTATCTAGTTATGCTATCATTTTATTCACTCCATAGCCTAATGGCTTGAAGAAAATAGCTCTATCCATCTATTCCTAGAATTCCACTACCCAACCAAAATAAAAACCTCATGAACATTAAGAACTAGCCTAAAATCCTACACAAACAAAGTTAAATTATAAAGAGAGAGCCCCCCCTCTGGACTTAGGTTGGCTGGAACTTGAGTCTGAATATTGGCTTGTGGTTACCTCATATTATTCATTCTTTTGATAACTTCTAAGGAAGACTTCTGAGTGATAACAATAGTTATTGATATCCCACTCAAGTATGGAATGTTGTTATCTCACTCATGAGGAGAAAAATTGCAAGGATCTTTACAATTAGATATGTCATATGTCACCATATTTGTTTTTCATCAACAAAGAAAACTTTATGGAGAGACTTTGATGAAATACATGGTGAGTAGTGTAGAAAAACCACAAAATTTCCCTATATAATCCATGCATTCTTATATGAACTCTTTCATTTTGTACAATTCAAACCATGCCAAAAAGGATATCACAACTGTAGAATAGAAATACAAAACAATTGAAAGTGAAAACATTTTTCATGAATCACTATGGCATTTGGATTTTGATGGATTTGTGAATAGTCTAGGAGCAAGTGTAGGAGTGTGGATTCACAACATGGAAAATAATCATTCTGAAGGTTATGCATTTAGGTAAAATTTGAAATGCACAAATAAAGTGGTTGATTATGAAGCTTTGATCTTAGGATTAAAAGTTGTTAGAAAACATGGAGCCAAGAGAGTTTTTATACTGGGAGACTTAGAATTAATCATTAAACAAATCAAAGGTGAATACTCTGTAAATAATCCCAGACTGAATCAATATAGAGAGACTATCCTAGATTTGATCAAAGACCTTCTCAAAATAGACTTTGCTGCCATTCCTAGGAAACAAAATATTCATGCCCACAATGTGGCCAGTTTTGCTAGTACCTGCAAACTTTGTTTTTAGCCCAACTACTAGTACACTTCAGAAGTGAGACATAGGCTTGTCAAACCTGCCAATTTGAAATGTTGGCAGATTTGCTCATAGAATTCTCAAATTTATGACTTCATGAATGATGAAGGTGAGTTTCATAATTCTAATATAGATACAGATTGTACATTAGACAATGATATAGATAGTTGGATAGATGTAAATATTTTAGATATAATTTAGATATAAGTAAACCCACTAATTTCACTAAAATAGAAGTAGATAACTTAGAAAATGTAGAAATAGAATAAATAATGAATGATGATCCTGAAATTCTAAACCTTAAAAATAGTTTTTTTCCTAAAGGATTAGTCCCGTTAGAACATTTGTTTGATTCAAATGATGTACCTAGGAAACTGAAAATGGACCTTTTAAGAGCGGATATAGAAGAATGTAACGTAGGAACTGAAGAAAAACCTAAACTCATTAAATTATCAAAAGCCTTACCTCCAAATGAAAAGGTTAAATACAGAAATCTATTTAAAGAGTTTCCAGATATATGTTCCTGGAGTTATGAAGACCTAAAGTCTTATGACACTAGCATAATTCAACACAAGATACCAATCAAAGAAGATCGTAAACCTTTTAAACAAAAACTTAGGAGAATTTATCCAGTTCTTATGCCATCTATTGAGAGGGAAGTAAAGAGAATGTATGATACCCAAATCATAGCTCCCATTAGATATTTAGATTGGGTCTTAAACTTAGTCACTACTAAGAAGAAAAAATGAGAAATCAAACTATACATTGATTTCAAAAATCTGAACAAAGTCTCACTAAAGGATAACTATCCTCTCCCAAAAATGGGCCATATTCTTCCGAGGGTAGTAGGTTCATCCATAATTTCAGTGCTTGATGGGTTTTCTGGATATAACCAAATCTTAGTTCAACTAGAGGACTAGGAAAAATTTGCATTTACTACTCCTTATGGTAATTTCATGCATTTGAAAATGTCTTTTGGGTTAATGAATGCAAGAGAAACATTTCAAAGAGCTATAGATATAGCTTTTGCTAAAGAAATACATGAATTCCTAGTTGTTTACCAAGATGGCATCATAGTCTTTTCTAAATTTGATAATGAACATCCAGATCACCTAAGAAGAGTTTTCATTAAATGCAGGAAATTTGGTATTCCCGTCAATCCCAAAAAGACACTCTTTCATCTAGAAGAAGGTAAACCCTTGGGACATACAATATCCAAAGGTGGAATTAGAATAGATCCTGCTAGAATAGAGGCAATCTTGACCATCACCCATCCTAGAAACATCAAAGAATTATAGTCATTTTTAGGTAAAATAATCTTTCTTAGGAGATTAATTTCAAATTTAGAAGAATTAATTAGAGAAATAAATAACATGTTAAGAAAAGACTCAACATATAAATGGAAAGTGGAAGCTAAACAATCTTTTGAGGCCATAAAACAAGACCTTACCAAAATTGCAGTCCTTATAAGTCCTGACTTTCAAAAAGATCTTATATTTTTTTCTTTTTCTTCAGAACATACTATTGCAGCAGTCTTGTTGCAAAAGAATGATCAAGGATATGAACAACCCATTTCATTTTCCAGTAAATATTTAAGATATGCAACACTAAAATACAACATAATGGAAAAACAGGTATTAGCTTTAGTGAAAGCTATTAAAGATTTTAGAGTATACCTCTTGTATTCACACATCATTGCTTATGTTCCAAACTCAATAGTAAAGGACGTTTTCACACAAAATGGGCCTGAAGGAAAAGAGGCAAATGGATTGCCACTATTTTCGAATATGACATAGAAATAAAGCCTACAAAACTTATCAAAGGCCAAGGTTTAGCCAAACTCATGGCTGAATCGAATTGTTAGGCCCTAGATATAAATTTCATTGGTGCCCTTGATGATAAGGAAGATATGGTGACTCCATAGATCAGTGAAACATTTACATATTCACCTTGGTATGTAGATATCATATTTGTCTTACTAAACTTACAAGCTCCTCCTGGTTTATCTAGAACTAAAGCTAGATTTTTGAAAATGAAACCAATGAGATATTGTATCATACATAATGATTTATTTTGGAAAGATAATGGTGGTATTCTATTAATCTGTTTACTAAAAGATGAAGCTGACAAAATTATGTAAGAATTTCATGCAGGAGATTGTGGAGCACACTTGTATTGGATGACTACTGCTGAAAAAATTATGAGGGCTAATTTTTACTGGCCCACTCTTTTTGCAGATGTTAAGAAATATGTGACCTCCTGTCATAAATGTCAGATATTTGAGGGAAAAATAAAGATTTTACCTTTACCTCTCAAATCCATCTCCAAAGAAGTGTCATTTCAACAATGTGGTTTAGAATTCATTGGAGAAATACACTCAACCTCCTTAGCCAATCATAAGTTGATTTTGACAACAACTGATTATTTTACCAAATAGATGGAAGACTTCCCTTCTAAGCAAGCTACAGACTCTGTCATTATCTCCTTCCTTGAAAATAATATCCTGTCAAGATTTGGATGCCTCCGAAATATCATTAATGATAATGCAGCTACATTGAAATCGAAGAAAATGGTAGAACTTTGTAACAAATTGTTAGGATATTCCGACACATAGGAAATAGTTAAGTTCAACTTGATCTAGTATAGAGTTAGGTATAGAGTTAGGTAAAGTGTGTTTCTTTACCGTTGTACATTTTGTAACTTACAATCC
>APFE030953605.1:7190-50010 GCA_000404065.3 Pinus taeda | reverse complement strand
TATTACCGACACTTGATCCATGGCTTGACACCCGATTGGTCCATGAATTCTATTTAAAGCGCATGGAGGGTCATTTGTAGGTTAACCGTGCATGAGAGAAAGCTTATGTAAATTTTCATTGTTTTATTAATAAATTGCCTGTAGTAGCCACGTTGGTGCAGGCCGTGGACTGTTTCCCTCTCTGAGGGTTTTAACCACGTCAAAATATTGGTGTATTGATTTGAGATCTGGTTGTGAGCGGTGTCCTTTTGGTGTTCTTTCTGAGGAACTTACCCTGTAAATTCCTACACAAATAACACATCACCCTTGGATACTCCATTGCCTATTACCCTCAAGGTGTTGGAATTACAGAATCATGTAACAAAATCATTGTCAATATCATTAATAAATTACTGGAAGACAAAAAAAATACATGGAACAAAAAGTTGGTCAATGCCTTATGGGTAGACAGACTAACTACCAAAAAGTCCATTGGTACATCTCCCTATCAGCTAGTATATGGGATGGATGTTTTTTTTCCATCCCCTTTTGGTGTGCCAGTGATGAAGATCATCTAGTAGTTGTAGGTAGAACCAAATGATATCCAGAGGATGATAAATCAAACAATACACTTGCAACAGACCAGAGAAGAAGTTTATGTCGAATCACAAGTAATCCAGGATAAAATTAGAAGGACTTTTGATAAAAAGACTAAAGCTAATGATTTTTACATGGGTGACAAAGTACTTTGATGGGATTCTAGAAGAGAAGACAAGTGAAAACAGGGAAAATTGAATTTCTGTGGCAAGGCCCTTATGTCAGTTATGGTTACAGAGGTAACAATGTTTTTTTCTTGAGAAAGATAGATAGATCAGATCTAGCAGGAGGACCTGTCAATGGTAGAATGTTGAAGCATTATTCTTCGACAGATTAACAATAGTTCACTTTGATTTAATTATTGTATATAATAGTGCAGAGTTTAGATTGGAGTGGATGGTAATCTTTTGGAGTTGAAGCCCAGAGAGAAGGCCCTGAGCTTTGAAGGTTTCACCGTCATAACTATTAATAAAGAAAAATCACAGAAGGACAGTTTACAAGGTAACTTCAATCACATTTTCAATCGCTACTAATCTTCAAGTTCTTGACATTTCACCAAGAAATGCCATCCCCATGTGGAGCCACTATTAGGGTCCTATAATAATAGGTTTCATAATTTTGAATTGGCTATGGTTAGTCTTGTAATATTGTACATACTTTTGCTTTCTGCAAAATGTTTTCCATATTAAAAATTAAAAAATGTAAAGAGGGTATGTCCTAAAAGAATAATCAAAGGACACAAGGAAAGACAAAAAAATAAAAAAAATGAAAACATATGAACCCAAAAACAAAAAAAGTAAAAAATAAAAAATAAAACAGATCATGAAAGTGGCAAGTTCAAGTGTCACTACTTTTTACTTTACTATGAAAAATAAGGTTGTGTACAACTTGTTAGAAATGCCACAATCCATGATGGTCAATCATCTCAATCTTGACTCATTCATTTTTTTAAATTTTATGTTGATAGATAGAGAATAAAGATCTAGCCAAACTGTTTAACTTTAGTAGATTAGTAGTTAGGTAGAGAATAAAAATGTGCTCATTAGTTTAATCTAAGCCATTGGAAGTTATAAGGTTAGAATTAGATAGTTTTCTTTTCAAAAGAAAAGGAAATAAAGGGTCTCCAAGCTCAAATGCACCCAATAAAGTGAAGAAAAAATGTTAGGATAAATAGAGGGTAAGTATAAGAAAGGTTGCAGATACACAAGGATGTTAGATCAAAAGCACATATATCATGCTTTATCCTATGTTTCATGTGCAAGAGCATTTATGAGAGTGAAAAGGTATTCACAAGCTTGTTTGATTAACTTCCCTCATTTCATTTCACCCGCACATAAATAATTTGTAATTTCCCTATTGTCCCCTCATTTCTTATTAAAATACCCTTTTTCCCCTCACTTTGACCCTTTCCCCATGGTTTCACATACTCCCCTAGGAATTACCCTACAAAAATCAGCCACCACCAAAAGACCCCTTTTGCCTAGTGTGAAACCCATTCCCCCTTTGAAAATATTACCATCCCCCTTATTAATTTCCCTATTTCCCCTCAAAACCCATAAAAACCCCTTATCCTGAGTTTTTATCCCCCCCCACATTATTTAATTAGCTCTCTAATTCATATCTCCCCAAAAAAAAACCTTTTAACCCACCAACTCTTGCTGTGGTTAAGAAACCCCATCACAATAAACCCTGGTCCCACTCCATTAAACCCGCACTTATATTAAATCCCCACCTTAGTTATAAAATGATTACAATTAGCTATAATTAACCCCCAAACCCCGTAAATCCTAACTCTAATTCCCTCTATGCATATTGACCACGTGATAACCATTCGATATCCCACCCCCATATCTGACGGTGTGCATCCATATCATGCACATTCCCTGTCTAACCGTTATCGACCCTAGAGAACGTGAGATTCAGGGTTTTTCCTGGGCACTATTCTGCTACATGGCATCCCCATGCTAGGTCACATGCTTGCTAAGAAATACCGTCTGCTCTACAAAAGTGGTTCGATGGCCCGAGAAACTCCCTCCCCACCCACACCAAAAACCTTCCACTATTCATTTGAAGATTCCACATAAAAAATGTAACTTTTGCTCATTAAAAGGCCTGAGAAGCCCAACTTCACAATTTTTGTTCGCTTTCTCTGTGAATGTTACTCAAGCTTTTCTATGACAGCCTAAGCCTCTGCGACCAAAATTGACCTTTGTCTACTACCCAAAGAAGCTTCAGACACCCAATTTGAGCATCCAGTTCACATCTGAAGCCACCGTACCCTCTACAATCACCATTCAAACTAGTTTGCAAGCCATACCACCATATTCTAGGTATTCTTAAGAAAAACTAGAAAGACCCTCTCAATTTGAAAATGTACAGTCAATTAAAAGCTTAATTAATTGAAATTAATTAAAATTTTACTAAATTGAAGATTATTTCAAGTCAATAACCAGAGCCCCTTTTTCTATAAATTGTAATTCCCTTCGCTATACCAAAGCTTCAAAAACGTTCCATACACAACAACCACAAGCATAATCCCTATCCATAAACTCAATCATGGCTTCCTAGACCTCTCTGGACATAATACCTGTGTCAACCTCTCACCTAGACATTGACCATTTGGCACTAACAGATAGGGATTTTGAGATAAAAGATATTGCTTCCCCAACCTACCTTCTGAAGCTCCACTGTTGGAGTAAGGATAGATTGTTGAAGCATACCGATGACATCCATCTGTGGGAATCCAATTTTACCCAAGTATTAATTCCCAAAAGTGCACCCTTTCCCTGTTATCATACACTTCTATGTTGCCTGCTATATCCCTAGCCAAAGAGCTATTGTTGCCCCCAACCAGTAGTTGTTATTTGCAATCACTCCAGAGTCTATCAACCAAATGATAAAAGTCCAACCTAGCCCTCATGAGACCCCACTATCCATTGGAGACATATTGGACCTATATACCACACTAGACCTAGTTAGTATCAAACAAATCTTCCAGACCTTCATCATAGAAGACCACCATACTCCCACAGATAGTCCACCTTATGCTACCACCATTTTTTCAGAGACAGTCAGACATATAATCACCATGCTCTCTTGCATCCTAGGATATACCACATATGAGCATGTGGATGAGGTTATTGGCCTTCCTATCCATTTTTACACCAGGCAAGCCTCCTGCTATCTCGTACAACTATGCTCAGTTCATTGTAGACAGGATGCATGAACAGTTTACCAAACTACCAACTGAAAGAGTTTTCAAGTACTCTTCAGTGTTTTTTCACATGTTTTTATATTATCAAGTAGATAAATTCCCTGTCAACATCGAAAATTTGGATACCAAGGGAAGAGAGAGATCAATTGTTTACTGGACACCCTTGATCCAGAAATACTCCATAGAATTTACCTATAAAGATTTCATTGATTCATTTGTCTACCTAGTCATGAACATGCTGACCAATAACACTCAACCCAGAATCAGCCAAGAAATCAAGAGGGTGTTATGGTTGGCCAAGAAAAACAAAGTGGGAGAGTGGTATCTGTACTAGAACCACACTAAAATCAGAGTCTATGGATGCCAACTAGCCCCTTATAAGCTCCCCAAATACCTCCCTATGAGGATATTTGAACTTGAGTATTGTAGGAAAATCATCAATTTAGATGAGGTCAACTTCCTAGCAGCTAGGAAGAAGACCCAATTTAAAATAAAGAACCAAATGGGCCCCATCATATGTAATAAAAAAGAAGTTGGACCTGAGGCTGACAAGATATTGCAACAGATGAAATTCAGAAACAATGTCATTTGGCAGTTTCACCCTCATGCGGTCATAAAGAAATTGAGAATAAAGGTCAAATTGGGACCTTTCATCCACCAACGAAGACCTGATATTGAGTAGTTTGCCAACCAATCTCGGTGGTTGAAAAATATATTGATTGACATGGATAACACAGTAGTGGATGTTGAAAACACGATAATTGATGTTGAAAAGAAAATTGACCAAAGTTTTTTCCTGCAGGTTCTAGAACTAGAGGAACTAGTGAGTAATACTCTTGTTTTACAGACCCTAGCCAATGAGGATAGGAATCCGAAATGAAATAGGGAGGAGGTCTCTAGTTCCGCCATGGAGACCACGAATGAATTCTTTGAACTCAAGGAAAGGCCCAAGTTGAATCTTGTGTCTGAACAAGAAGAGAACATTGAACTAGTGGTAATAACTAAAATTAAAACAATGGGGAAGAGTAGCAAAGACATAGTTGCTTCAGATGAAACACAACAGCCATCAACCTCCAACACTCAAATGATTGAGAGAAAACTAGGTGTTCAGTTTTCCTCTTTCACTAGGCTAGTTGACAGAGAAAGAGACATCAAAGACAAGTACAAGGAGATAAAGATGAGGAATGAGAAGTTAAAGGCTGAGACATATGCCAAATACTTCAAACATACATCAGCCAACCAGAGAAGGTTGATGTCAGCTTTTGACATCAATGCAGGAAAGATGCAGGTCTCATTTATGGAGCCCACTATTCAGCAACGAAAGACCTCAACTGATTATAGGAAGATTGATTATGAGGTATTGGCCAGGGATGTTCATCCCATTGACCAAATAGAGTTTCATAAACAGGCTAGAGAGATGATTTACTCCACCCTTACAGGAGAGGCCATGGCTACACACAAGCTACAGGGTTCACTAGACAATATCATAGCCTAATACAAATAGGATAAGGCCTCCTCATAGACCAAAGACAATAGGATCAAGTCATTGGATTACATGGTCATTGAGCCGGGCCATGATCCAAGTGATATCAAGGCTGTTGAGAATTTGATAAAAAAGAAAAGTGATGATATAGAAGCTCTCAAGAAACAACTAAAGTTGCCTCATTTAGAACACCCACAAACAAAAGAGGGCATGGAAAGCCAAACAAAACATGAAGAGATCATGGACCTAGTGCTAGAACTAAATGATCAGTTAAAGGAGATGGAAAAAGTGTTGGATATCTTGATTCAGCTAAAATAATCTAGTATTGAGGATGCGCCTGCAACTATCGTCCCAATAGTTACCATTGTTGTACCTTCCACTTTGGAAACATCCTTAGCTCCCACAACTCCAATGGCCATAGCACTACCAACATTTACACTGTCTACATCAGCAACTGGGTCTACAACAACAGGGTCTACAAGAGATGATGCAAGTATATTGTTCAAGGAAATGGAAGACATGTCCATTCAGACCAGTGAAATGAGCAAGCTTATGGAGAAGGTGACCAGCCTAGAATCTGACTACAATCTTGCCCAAATCATGCACAAAGAAGAAGTGTAGAAAGCCACTAGAATGAATGAAAGAATAAAAAGCCTGGAGAAGGAACTCACATTCAAGTAACCCCTTGTATAGGCTAAAGAAAAATTATGAGCCAATATCATTGACTATGTGAATGACATTTAGCCATCCATCCAAGTAATTTCTGAGCAAATTGATTTGATAAAACAGGCTACAGAAGCCATACAAAGAGTAAAAGTAGAACTTGGAGACATGCCAGAGGAAGCTGCAGGGATCATACACTTCCTCAACTCCAAAAACAAATATGAGTTGCAGGAATTAGAGACACCTGATAGAATAGGTACAATTTTGGAAGTGAAAAGGATTCTCACCAAGAGAAATTTAATGTTAAACCTGGAAGACAAGTGCCAAACCAAGCAGTTGGGCATTGACAAATTCATGGTCAAATTTGAAATTTTGATTTTAAAAGGTTTATCAAATCCCTTGTTAATAAATGATAAGATGATCACACAGGAGGACTACAATAGAAAAAATAGAGAAGTAGCTAGAGATCAAGTGAATACTTCATCTATGAAGGGTAGAGCCACTGGCAAGGTCTTGTACCAAACTTTGAGAGCTTGTTTTACCTCCAACATGAGGTAAAATACCTTCTTTTCAATAAGCCTACTTTTTCCAAGTATACAGAGGCCACAGGGGCTTCACTCAATGAAGCTCTGACCTATCGCGTGTGTTCATTGTATATTAAACAATGCCCTTAATTTGACTACATATTGGAAAGTACCGATAAAAATCACATTATTTAACCCCCTACCAATATGACCCAATACCCCTTCCCAATTTAAAAAATCACTACTTCCACTAGATATTGTAGGTATCCATTTTTTTGTTAACATTTTGTATACCCCTTCATATTTTTTCAACAATTATGAGCTTCATTATTTATACTTTGCAATATAAAAACCCTTTTCCCCTTGTATATCTCCCAATATATCATTCTATTTTTTACTCAATATATATTCCCCAATATGAACCCACATGGTATGGTATTGCACCCCCTATTAAAGCCCTCGTGATAGAGGTAGATACTATTGCTATTTTCAAAAAAATGATTAATATCCAATTACCAAATGCCGAAACATGGGATAAATTGGATGATTTACTGTAGAAAGTGAAAAGGTGAAAATGTACAGTAAAAGTAAAAGGGCACAGTGAAAGGATAATGACAGGTCAGCCAGGTCAAAGTGTATCAAATGAAAGCTAATAGTGAATAAAACATCCAATGTGAAGATCAAACAGCAAAGCCAATATTAAAGTAAAAAATATCAACAATTAAAGATAGCAGAGCCTAAATAACAGGGACAACAAACAACAATTCAGTAGTTCTCTCTATCTTCTTGCATGAAGATATTTCTTTCTGCTAGATTAGTTCCCAAGATAGTTTGGGATATTTTGTAAATAATTTATGTATAAATACTTCATAATTCAAAGTATTTAGTGTGTATTTCTATACATTTGTAGAGTTATTTTGATCATAAACCTAAGGGTTATTATACAAATTTTCAAGTCAGCAGACTAGACCAAGTAATAAAGAGATTTCATTACAGGTTTCATGTGTAGAGCTATTACAGTGATGTATTTTCTCTTTCAATTTGTTATTATCCTATGTTTTTCACAAACTTAAATGTTATCTAAATTTGAATGAATTAACTAGAAATTTATCTCAGAATTTGTTTAACTACATTTTTTTTTCAACAATTAATCATTTACACACATTCTTCTGATATCTGGATCTGAGAATCCCTAATTTCTCTCCCATCCTTATTGACCTCTTTCACTTTCTTCATAATCAGCCTAAGGAACCCTTAATTTCTCTTTGGATCTGATTGAAAACCACTTCACCATCTAGCCTTGAGATCTGAAGTAACTCTACTATCTTTCCATGTAGACACTGATTTAGAACTTGATCTAGTCCAGTTTGGCTGGCATTTGACCCAATAGCCCAATGGTAAAAGACAACCCTTTTTCATCTAAGCAACTGATCCCACCACCAAATCTAAATCAAAACCAAAGAAAAATCATAACTAGCATAAAATCAAATAACTAAACAAAGTTAAATAGAAAAGAGAGAGCCCTCTCTGATATTAGGAAGGCTAGATCCTAATCTCCAAAGTTGGTTTGTGGTTACCTCTAATAATTTCTCTCTCCAACACTCAAGAGAAATATTGGAGTGATAACAGACTCAAAGTTGTATATGAAGGAGCTGAAGGGTTCACTGAGAAGCTCTAATACATAAACCAATGGAGACCTCATGGGCCTAGACCATACCAGCGGGGCATGCAAAGGCCATCCCATGCATATGACAACCCCAACCAAACCACAACCATACCTTCCTGGGAACCCCCTACTCATCCTTCCTAGTCTACACCCCCTCCTTTTTCCTTTGCATATCAGGATTAGCCCCAGCCGGCCAGCCAATCATTTCAAGCATATGCTCTACCACAACCTTAGTGGAATGAACTACCCTAGGGGTGGAGGCTCCAATACAACAATTCTCTATATTTATTGCCTCCACCACCTACCCAACCAAAACTACTACACTCTAGTCCACCCAAGTGACCCCAGATGCCTACCTAGCCAAATATGTACTCGAACAACAGACAGGCTCAGTAAAGTATACAGTGGAGAGACATGATATCCATCTTATGCTACTGAAATCAAGGAGATTAACCTGAGATTTGGGAGAGTTATCTCAGATAACCAACCTCCACCTCCACCTAGGGAGGTTGAGGAGTAAATAGACGAAAGCATTCTTAAAGTGAATCTACCCTTTCCTGAGAAATTAACCCAACCACTCCAGCCTACCCTAGAAGAGACTGGACTTGTGGGAGAATTGAAAAATCTATGTTTAAAGATTCCACTTCTCCAATCAATAAAAGGTGTTCTTATTTACAATAAGTTCATTAAGGATAAGTGCTTCAAGCATCCTAGGAGGTGAAGAAGAGATTCCCCTACCATTAATGTCATTGGATAGTTGTCTGACATAATGTTTGGCAAGGTAATTTGTCCAAAGCATTTGGACCCTGGAAGCCCTGTAGTAGATGTGCACATCAATGGCACCATTGTCCCACACAATTTGATCAATCTTAGGGATGCCATTAATGTGATGACCAAGGAAACCATGCTCAAGCTCAACCTCAAATGTTCATTGAGGAAGATCACAACAATTCTACAACTTGCAAACCGCTCCATAGTAACCCCTGAGGGGATTGTGGAGGATGTGATGGTCTCCATTGACTCTTAGGAGTACCCTGTAGATTTCCTAGTTCTCCAGCCTAAGGCTAAGCTTACTGGTTACCCTCTCATCCTTGGGAGACCGTAGTTAGCCACTGTCAATACTTACATCAGCTGTAGAGCTGGGAATATGACCATCAAGAATTGACATATGTCCAAGTAGTTAGTCATATACCCTCCTACTCAGCCATCTCTCTAGAGCATGATTTACCTTTATGGTTGGAGGAGGAGGAAGAATAAAAAGTTTATTTCGCCCAACTTTATACTTTAGAAAAACCCATGGGAGGAGGACAACAGGATGAAGATGATTTGGTTGAACATCTACTCCAAAGTCCATCTCCCAGTACATTTCCCTTAGAATATGTAGTAAAGGAAACCTATAACAATCATCCAATTGACCTGTGCTTGGCCAATTCCAACCCCATCCATGTCAAAACCATAGAATTCGGCCCTGAGAGAATCTTGAAAATCAATCCATATCTTTCTTCTCTCTAAGAAGAAAAGTTATGCAACATGCTAAAGGAACATCTAGAAGCCTTCACTTGGAGTGACAAAGAAATGAAGGGAGTACACCCCTTAGTGTGTACTCACCACATATACATCAAAGAGGGTTGCAAGCCAGTCCAAAAGCCCTAAAGGAGGATGAATCCAACTCTTAAAGATATAGTCAAGGAATAACTACAAAAATTGCTAGATGCAGGATTCATTTACCCTCTCTCTGATAGTGAGTGGGTGTCTCCTTTGGTGTTAGTTCCAAATAAAAATGGTAAGTGGAGTATTTGTGTTGATTACAAGGAGTTTAACAAAGCCAAAAAGAAGGACCATTTCCCTCTACCCCTCATTGACCAAGTGCTAGATGGCCTGGCAGGGAAAAAGTTTTTCTCTTTCCTAAATGGATTCAGCAGGTAGAACCAAATCTAGATCAGCCTAAAAGACCAGGATAAAACCACATTCACTTGTCCTTGGGGTACTTATGCCTATAGGGTCCTTCCTTTTGGCCTATGCAATGCTCCTACCACTTTCCAGAGAGCAGTCTTGAGTATTTTCACTGATTTAGTACATGATGTGATGGAAATTTATATGGATGATTTTACACTTTGTGGCTTTGATTTTCAAGTGGCTCTCTCCAACCTATGCAAAGTACTACACAAATTCATTGAAATGAACCTGTCTCTCAGTACCGAAAAATGTGAATTCTTGATTACTATAGGGACCGCACTAGGTAATTCAATATCTTAGTAAGGACTGGAAGTGGACCCAAACAAAATAGCTATCATCCAAAGGGTCCCACCCCCTCAAAATTAGAGAGATGTCAAAAGTTTCCTAGGGTTAGTTGGATACTATTGAAGGTTCATAAAGGACTTCAGCAAGTTGGCCTCTCCTTTATTTGGTTTTTTGGCTAAGGACTCTAAGTTTATATGGTCAAAAAGCTATCAAGAGGCCTTAGACACCCTAAAGGACAAGTTAACCACTGCACCGATTCTCTAAGGCCCAAATTGGGCCCTTCCCTTTCATATTCATGCCGATGCCTCACACAAAGCCATAGGAGAAACCCTAGGTCAGATAGATGAAAAATTACCTTATGATATCTACTTTATCAGTAAGAATCTGTAAAAGGTTGAACTAAATTACACAGTGATTGAAGAGGAACTAGTAGCTGTTGTGCATTCATTAAACAACTTTAGGCATTATATTAGAGGTTATCAAACATTTTTTCATACTGACCATGCGGTAATCAAATATTTAATGAATAAACCAGATGTGAATGCTTGGATTATAGGATGGTTACTTTTATTACAATAGTTTGATCTAACTATTGTTGATAAGCCTAGTAAGGAAAATGTTGTTGCAGAGTTTTTGTCCAGATTAAATTTGCCTATAGGTGAAGAAGGAATGGTTGATGAATAGTTATCGGATGAGAACTTATTTTCTATTTCAATTCTCTCTCCATGGTTTGCTCATATAACAAACTATTTGGTATCTGCATAGTTCCTACCGAACTTGTCCTCCAAAGAGAAGAGAAAGATAGTGAGGAAGAGTGCCCCCTTCACTTGGATTGGTGGAAATCTCCTCAAACTTGGCCCATATCAAATCTAGAGAAGGTGCGTCGGGGAGGAGGAAGACTTTGACATCCTTCTAACCTGTCATGATGGGCCTTGTGGAGGTCACTTTGCAACAAAGAGGACAACATTCAAAGTGTTACAAGTAGGCTATTACTGGCCCACTCTTCATCAAGATGTGAAGAGATATACTAGTCAGTGTGATTAGTGCCAAACAATGGGGAGGCATACTCCAAGAGATGAAATGCCTCTGCATCCTCAAGTGACCTTCGAGCCATTTGACAAGTGGGACATGGACTTCATTGGGCCTATTGACCCTCCTTCCAAGGAAAAATAGTACATCATTGTGTGAATTGACTATTTGACTAAGTGGGCTGAAACCAAGGAAATTAAGGCAGCAACAGGGGAGAAGGTAACTGAGTTCTAAGGGAGAATGTATTCTATAAATTTTGGTACCCTAGAGAGCTAGTCACAGACCAAGGTATCGAGTTTACTTCCAACATGATTGAAGACTTGCTGAGCTAGCACAAGGTCAAGCATGGAACCTTCACTCCCTATCATCCACAAGCTAATGGGAAAGTGGAGGTGACCAATAGAGTGTTGGAGGGCATCTTGACCAAAGTGGTAAGTAGTAGCAGGAAGGATTGGGAAGATAGACTAATTGAGGCCACTTGGGCCTACAATACCACCTGGAAGACCACCACTGTCTTTGCACCCTATGAGCTAGTCTATGGGAAAAAGCCCTTGTTGTCCATTGAGTTTGAGTATAACACATTAAGGATGGAAGCACAACTAGATCTAGATCTCATTGGTGCACAAAAAGAGAGATTATTCCAATTAAATGGTTTGGATGAGTTCACATTGCAGGACCTACAGAGGTAATTCAACTTCAGAGGAAGATCTGGCATGATAAGAACATCAAGGAAAAGAAATTTCAACAAGGTGATTGGAATTTGTCATATTATTCTAGGTATAAAGACTTCAAGGGAAAGTGAAGGACAAGATGGATAGGACCTTATGTTGTAGAAATATGCCATTATAATGGTTCAGTACAGATTAGAACCATAGATGAAGAGGCCATTCCTTTACTTGTTAATGAACACCGACTAAAAATTTACAATTCATCATTGTAAAAACAAGATTTCCTTGATGATATCAATAAAAAATGATGATAGTGGAGAAAGTTTTAACTCCTACCTCATCAAATCACTGAGAGAAAAAAAGAAAAAGAATAAGGACTTAAGTGAAAACCTCCATGAGGCACCTGAGTCCCACTATCGGGTTGAAAACCTCTTGGGGTGGCCCAATGGTGTTAACACAAAAAAGAGAGAAAAAAATGAGAATAAAAAGATCCCTAGGTGAAAACCTCTATTGAGACACCTAGGGAAAATAGCTAGGATGAAAACTTGTCAGAGACAACCTAGTTGTTTAAAAAAAAAAAGGGGAGAAAAATGATGAAAAATTCTATTTTCCAGGTCAGCAAGAAGGATGATCAGAGAGCAAAGGAGGAATACCAAGAGACCTATTTCACTCACATTTTATTTTTCCACTTATTTTCACTCATCACTCTACCATTTCTCTCATTTTTTCCACTCCTTTCCTTCAGTTTACAAGGTGACTGTGTTTTTTATAGGATCCTTTGTAAACCTACAAGATCCCCTAAAAACCTATAGGATGATCCTGTAGGAATCACAGTGAATCAGAAATCCTATTGGAATCAACCCTAAAGGAAAAAATGACCTGCATGTCAATTAAATAACATCCCCTTCATCATCATTCCATCACCATACCTTACCTACCACCATCACCCCTGCATTCACCCTTAAAAAAAAATCAGTTTAAAAAAAAATGACAGTCTTAAAAAAAAAGGGAAACAGAGAGAAATAGAGAGCACCACCTAATTATTCCTCATTCTCCACACTCCTAATCTCTCTCTCCATACATGTCACCATCCTCACAACCCCCAAAAATAGTATGATTAAGAGTTCTGAGGGAGAAGCAGCTACAGTACATTCTGTAGGAAATCTTGTAGCAGCCTATCCCATAGAATACAAATCATAAGAGCATTAAGCCTCCATCATGATGATCCAAGGGTAGAGGGACCTCCAAACTAGTAGAAGTACCACCATCCTCAACAGCAGGTACTTGCACAAACAAAGGGATCATTAGAAAGCAACAAGAAAGGGAATAAGAATAGCATGAAACCAATACACACAAAAAGCACCTCCAGTCTTCAAAAATTACAACAAGGTATTGGCACCATAAGTAGGTATCCTCCTCGCTCTCTCATATGCATCATGTATTAAAAAAAATGCAAAGGTTATGAGTAAGTTGGTTTATAAGCGAAAAGGTGGCTAGTTAACTTGGCCACCTTCGCTTAGTCAATAAAGACAAAACAGGGTGTCCTCTCACATGTCGTAGCAGTCAACTCGAAAATAGAAAAGGAGAAGGACAAAAGTAGTTAAAGCTAAACATGTATAAGGTGGGAGCTGATTATGAGGAGTCGGGAATGATGAGGTGGTAGTGGGGACCAACGGTCCAAAAATGGAAATGTACCTCAGTTGCTAGAACACCACCTCACCCCAAATGACCGTAAGAGGAAATAATCATAATCCCCATGCATTCATGTATTTACTTCTTCGAGGATCACTCTAACAGTTCATTCTCATACCCAGGAAACCTACCAAAAGGAAAAATCCATCGTTTTATTGCAAAGGAATTCCTACAGGATTGCACTAGAATTCCTAGAGGATCATGCACAAGAATTCGTATAGCATACACAAAGGCAATCTAGAGGATAGGCTGAGAGGAGTTTCACAGGGGAAATCTTGGAGGTTGACCACAACAAATATTATGAAGAGGTAGGCTCTGTAATTACATTCCTCTTTCAAAGTAAATCGATAAAAGAAATCCTCTAGTTTGAGTGAATTTAGCAGTTGTGCAATAGAATTTTCTACACAGTCATCTCAATTTTTTTAACGCTGCATTTGAAAATCGTATCAACCATCTCATCTCCTCGAAACCTCATCAACCAAGATGAAAATATTTTTTAATAAGAGGGAGCCCACTATTGGGTGTGGTTTTTCACCCATTTTCCACACCTTGTTCCCCTTGTTTTGACCTTTCTTTACTTTAGACTTGTGGCCTTATATGACCAAACTCCATGTTTTCTTACCTTTTTAATCCATTTTACTGTCATGTTACTTTGCTTTTTTTTACAGAATAAATATGAGGCTTTATTTCTATTTGTGGCTAACTGGATGAACATTGAAGGAGCATGTTCGGAAGTTTATACTTTTCAGGTGTTGGCTCACGGAAGTAGACAGGCAGCACAAGTTAACTGCAAGAATGGGTAGAACAGTTTTTTGTTACACCCTGAGTGTTTTTAGATATCATTGCTACATACTAGGTGTTGTTACAAATCACTGTTGTTACAGGTGGCTGCTGTTACAAATTTCTGCTACACATCGGTGCCATTATAGGTTGTTGTTCCACATCGGGTGATGTTTCACCTCACTTGGATCCACCACTACACCAACAATGCTGTCATCATTTATGTCGCATCATCCTGAACCATCATTTTCTCAATACTATTGCACCGAAGCTAGAAATGTGGGTACTATTCCACATAATAGTTGTCGGCAGTAGGATTGTTTATTTTTGAGGCAACAAGACTCAAGCAGTTGTAACTAATGTATATTTGTTTAGTAGTAGGTTGCAACTTCTTTATTTTTGGATCAACATGAGAATCAGAGATTCTCATGACTGATTTGTTTTCTAATTTTTTGGATGTAATAGTTATAAAATATTCAGATTTTTATGTATTAGAGGTGGCATATAGAGTAGTATTGTTACTCTGTTTCTGTAATTTCTGAACTTATTTTAACATCAATTGGCATGGTGATGTTGTTATTGCTCTCCAACTGATTCGTTAAGCACTTTTTTTCTTCTTCCTATGCCATGCTGAGGAGGAGGGGCCCTCCTCTTTGGCAGGCATCACAGTGATTAGGTAGTGTACATTTCAGTTTAGCTTATTTATTTATGGTTTCTCATTGTTTCTATAGAAATGATGGATTGCATTCGCTACTATTTCTATTTATCTTATGTTGTTACACATAGTTAAACAAGAGAGGAATAGTAACCAGTTGGCATAGATGTTAGTTTTGGTGTGGCACACCTTTGCTTCAATAGCTACGAGTTGTGATTTAATTCTCTGGAGTGTTTTTTATATTTGCATGCATGATTGATTTAAAAATTTAGATCAACGACATCTTTTACATTTTTTCTGCACTTTCTGATGCTTGGCTAGAGTGTATCCACAGATAGCATGAACTCCATTGAAAAAACAATACCTACCCTGTGTTGAAAATTAATGTTGCAGTCTGGGTCAATTAAGGTTGATAAAACAACAATACATTTTGGCACCATTGTCGGGGATGGCAGGTTGAAGATACAGTCAGTGAAGTTGTTTGTTTAATATAGAGTGCTCCTAGTCCACAGTTTTTGGGTTGTAAGACGAGAGGTAAGAACCTCTGCATTGCTCTAACATGCCTAGGCAGGCTCACCATTATGATCACTAGGACACTCAGTACATTTTGATGCTTTGATTAGTTTGTCTTTAGCTCTTCAGTTGGTGAGCGGTAAGATGAGAGGTAAGAACCTATGCATCACTCTAACATACCTAGGCGGCCTCACCACTATCGAAGGCTAAGATACTTAGAGTTTGATTTGATACACATAGGGTCCATGTGTGCACTTTCTATGACTTATAGAGATACTAAAATCACCCCCAATCTAATAAGTCACAGGAACGACGGGTCATAAAATGGAAACTAAGGGTGAAGATTTGGGAAGGAAGACATTTATCTAGCAACTAATATCCAAGGTGAAAGAATAAAAGTCCAGCTCTCAAAGGAATGCAAGGAAGATAGGGCTGCAGAAGGATGTTACTCCCATAGTGAAAGTAGAAACCTCCAATCCCTCCATCTTGGGACCATATCATTCTAAGGCTAGCACTCATACCTTCAAGATCAAGGATTTGATTCATGAGCAGGAAAGGGAAGTTAATATCTAGAATTTTAGGATCGAGGGCCAAGGGGAAACTAAGGGGGAACATCAAACACCCAAGATGGAGAAGCACTTAGAGACTTATCAATATCTAGATATAGGTAGTGCGGTGAAACATCTAACCCCGAGAGTATCTAGGGCATTAATTATGTCTACACGTCCATCACAAATGCAGCTGGAAGAACACCTGCTACAGGAAGGGTTAGAAGAATTAATCATGGAGGAAAACAAAGATAAAAATATTAGGAATCTGAGTGGTGAAGCTCTTATGAAGAATATTCCTCTATCATCCTTACCATCCTTTCAAGGGATGACTATGGAAGATCCAGATACATTTCTATTTGAATTTGATGCCTTGTGTAGAAGTTATTACTATACAACAAATGCTCAGAAGTTAAAGCTGTTCCATGCTACCTTAAAAGGAGCAACCTTGAGATGGTTCATGGAATAAGGTCTCGCTTCCATTTGAACATGGAATGATATGAAGGAGACGTTCTTGTCAAAGTACCAAGACTATTATAGGATGAGGGATTTAAGGGAAGAGATATTTAGAATGACACAGAAGGAGGAAGAAATCCTAGAAGATTATGTGGAACTATTCCACTACAATTTGCAGAGGTCTAAAGACGGCGATTTAGACCCATAAATCTTGAAGACTATATTTATCAGAGGAATGAGGGATGACTGTGATGACACCCTGAACCTATTAGGCAAGGGGGATATATCACAAGAGCCATTCACAAAAATTATAAAGCTCTGCCTATGATGCTCTTGAGGATCATCTAGAGGAAGAAGTACAATTCGGGATGCCTCTGTTCACATAAAAAAATCTGTAGGCGAAGGAGTAACCGGAGTTGACATCATAAATTTGTTCAAAAATTTCAAGACTGATATCCTCAGTACTCCATCAACATGGATAACAACAACACAGATAAAAAATACACAACCAGAAGTTGACAGATCCCTATTTGTGTTCTTCCTGACTTGTCGGAAGAACCATCCTTACAGGAAATGTAAACTGAAAAGAATCAGCCTCTGCAACATCTGTGAACTAGAACATTCTACAAAGAAGTGTCTGAAGCTTCCTAGACTAAAGGGAGCACTTAGAGAATCTAGTGAAGAGGTGCAATCCTCTTACTTCATTACACCATCAAGGCCATGGCAACCGCGACCTTCAAATATGTCTCAATACTTTTCCTCTCTCAATTCATTGAACAATGCAAATAATAATTAACCATATCAATGGAAATATTCTACCCCTCCTTCAGCTCAGTTCCCTTCACCCTAGAACCAATGGTCTACATCTCCTCTTATCCAATATCCTCAATCCCAACCATACCCATGGAACCAACACTAGATAGGAAATGTCCAGAATTCAGCTCTATCTCCACCACCCATGCAGCAACAGCTGAAGCTACCTCCTTTCTAAGCTTCTACTCCTCCACCACCTATGCAACCTAACCCAAAAACCACACAATAAATAATCGCAGGGCATAGATTCTCCTACGACCTTCTAGACCTACCTTATTACCCCCGTAGAATTTAATGAAATACAATTAAAATCGGGAACGATAATTGACTGCAGTCACTCATCTATCATTACGGAGGAAGACTATGAACCATCCAGAGGAGAAGACGGAGACTCTGAGGCAGCTACTATGTCTATAATAGTTGATATAGAGGAAGTTGTTACATCTGTAACAGTGAACCCGAGAAGAACTATTACATCTATAATAGCTAATTCAGGGAAGGCTAATACACCTGTGAAAAAGCATAAAAACGAATTTGCAAGGGATTATATGGATATGAAAGGCATCCACCCTAACCTATGCACTCAACCTATTTATTTGAAGGATGGTTGCAAACCAGTTAGATAACCATAGTGCCACATGAACTTGCACTAAAGGAAGTAGTGAAAGAGTAATGACAAAAACTACTGAGTGCTAACTTTATTTATCCGATATATGACAGTTAGTGGGTGTCACCGCTTGTAATCGTTCCTAAAAAGATTGGCAAGTGGAAGGTCTATGTTGATTATAGAGAACTCAACAAGGCCACTCAGAAGGACCATTTTCCATTACCATTTATAGATCAGGTCCTTAATAATCTCTCCAAAAGGAATTATTTTCATTTTTGGATGGATTCAGTGGTTACAATTAGATACAGATTGCCCCAGAAGACCATGATAAAATAACCTTTACTTGTCCTTGGGGGACCTACACATACAGAGTGCTACTTTTTGGGCTTTGTAATGCACCAACAACCTTTCAAAGGGAAATTCTGGGTATTTTCTCTGACCTGTTGAATGACTATCTGGAAACCTTAACAAATGATATCACACCTTATGGAGATGCTTTTGAATCAACATTAGTAAATATGGAAAAATTGTTACAAATATGTGTACAGACCAATGTCACCTTGAGCACGAAGAAATGTCACATGATGATGATTGAAGGGATTGTGCTTGGACATTACATCTCTGTTGATGGAATTAAGGTAGACTCTATAAAAATAGAGGTAATCCTAAAAGTTCCAACCCAAAAAATGCAAAAATATGGTACGTAGTTTCTTGGGACATGCAGGTTATTACAGAAGATTTATAGAAAAATTTTCAAGAATTCCATCACCATTATTTTCCTTTCTCATGAAGGATGTTGATTTCTTCAGGACAGTGAAATGTGAGTAGGCCTTCTTAAAGCTGAAAGGTTTTGTATCAGTAGCCCCAGCCTTATGAGGATGTAATTGGGAACTGTTTTTTCACATAGGTATGAATGAATTGGATATTGTTGTGGGCGTTTTTCTGGGCCAGCTCGAGGACAATAAACCTTAGACTATTTACTACATAAGTAAAAATTGAACTCAAACTAAGCTCAACTACACAATGGGTGAGAAGGAATTCTTAGTAGTCATGCACGCTGTTCATAAATTCTAACATTACATCACCAGATATCAAGTATTTGTACACACTGACCATTCTGCCATTCGTTTCTTAATGAATAAGGCAATTATAAATGGTATAGATAAGCCTAGAAAAGACAATGTAGTAGTTGACTTTCTTTCTAGGCTAACTATTGATGATAGTTGCACTCCAACTGAAGATTCTTTCCCTGATGAATATCTTTTTGCTATCTCTACATACTCACCTTGGTATGCAGATATAGCCAATTATCTTATTGAAGAGAAGTTTCCCTAGTATTTTTCCTTCAAGGAGAAAAATGAAATCATACAACAAAGTGCTACATATACCTGGATAGATGGGAACCTCTAGCACATTGGACCTGATTTCCAGATCAAATGATGCATTAGAGAGGACCAGGTCCTTGATATCCTTAAAGCCTACCATGAGGAACCTTGTGGAGGACACTTCGCAGATAAATGGAGAGGATACAAAGTCCTTTCAACGGGGTACTATTGGCCAACAATATTTCAGGATGCCAAAATGTTTGTGAAGGAATGTGATAGTTGTCAAAGGATGGGCCAACCACTGCAATCAAATGAGATGTCATTACAATCCGAGATCGTCATAGAGCCTTTTGAGAAGTGGGCCCTAGATTTTGTAGGACCAATCATTCCTTCATCCAAACAGAGATCCTACATCATGATCTATATTGACTATGTCACAAGATGGGTCGAGGCGAAGGTACTAACCAGAGCCATGAAGCATGTTGTCTTAGACTTTCTCTTCGAAGACATCTTCGTATGATTTGGCATACCTAGGGAGATAGTCACACATGGAGGGCTGAGTTCACATCTCATAAGATCTAGGAATTGGTTGAGAAATATAAAATCCATCAAAAAATCACAACACCTTACCATCCACAGGCGAATGGCCAGGTGGAAATCACTAATAAATTCATTGAGGGAATCCTTACTAAGAATGTGGCCAATCATCGAAGAAATTGGGATGAAAAACTTCTAGAAGTGTTATGGGCATACAGGACTACATGGAGGAACACCATTGGATTCTAACCATATGATCTTATGTATGGAAATAACCCTTTATTCCCCATTGAATTTCAAATAATTGTAGGTCAATTTGGACTTGACTACAGAAAAAAGGTAGAGATTGAACCAACTCAATGAATTGGATGAGAAATGGTTGGCTGCTATCCAAAAAACAAATATTATCCAACAATAGAGAGCTAAGTGGCAAGAAAGATTTATAAATAAGAAACAATTCCAGAAAGGAGATTGGGCTCTCTTATATGACTCAAGGTTTAAGGACTTCAAGGGTAAGCTCCGCACCAGATGGCTAGCTCCTTATGAGGTAGATGCAGTCTTTGACAATGGGACTGTAAATTTGGTAACCATTTACAGTGCAAGTACACCATTACTTGCAAATGGGCACCATCTTCGATTGTATCACAAACCTAGCTCGAAGGGTTCATTTGTCAACAATGTCACAAATTCGGATCTACAGGTTATGGTAACATGGGAAAGCCTCCCTATGCTGCAAAAAATTTAACTTTTCAATAAGTGTAACAGATGAAAACCACTTGGTGATGGTTGCTACATTGTTTCTAATATATATATATATATATATATATATATATATATATATATATATATATATATAATTCTGGCTATGAAAACCTTTTGCAGGCAGAGACAAACACTTTTTTTGTCCACTGAAAACAACTTGGTGGCACCTATTACACCCTCTACAACAACATTTTCTCATTCAAAGTGTACCATATGATAAGTGTTGTTACACCCTCTGTGACATCATATGTTCCTTTAAAGTGTATCATCTGATAAGTGTTGTTACACAATATTTGTTCTTTATATTTTTGCAAAAACTAAATTAATATATAACATTCATCTTGGTTGTTACACATGTAATAGCCGACGACTTTTGAGGATTAAAATGAGATATTTTATTGTAATAAATAACAAAAACATCACCGTGAGCCTCATTAGCAGATCTAAGTTTGTGTCTCCCACTACCCGAGTATGATTCGACATTGCGCCGCCCATCACCATGCCCCACATCACCCAGGTACATCATCAAAAAAGTAATATTGCATTCGATTTATTTTGTAATTATGGTAAGTTAACATGACTAATTGACGACTGAGGACGGATTTCATAACTGAGCTGGGGGGGGAATGAATCATGTTGCGACATGATTGTCACATGATTTGTAATTATTGGAGAAATCCAACAATTAAGGCATGTGACCCAAGAGTTATTATTACTTAATACCAAATCATACCAAAAAAGGTAAGGGCACTATTGAGGAGACCTCCCCATGACTAACCATTAAAGTAAAATTCATTAAGCTATACGAACCATGTATGCCAATTCTTAATCCAAATGTGCACCTATGCCACCCTACCACCCTATCATTTCTTGTTAAGAAACTAGCTCACAAAAATATATAAAAGATATATAAATTCCTTATAGTTTAGCCTCTTCGAGGGGGAAAACTCATTTACATTACACAAATGAACAATTCTTGGATGATACAAATGACTAAACCTCCCTTCTATATATATGAGTCTAAGGGGTCACAATATAATCAAGCTAACATAACAGTAATAACATAAGGGAACAAAAATAACAATAGTGGCTTTCTATGGGGCATACTAATAACAATATGGGGACAATAGGGGCACAATAATAACAATAAGGGATACAATGACAATAGTAATGGGGGAATCACTAGTATTATAGGGGCCTAACATGCCCCTTTCCTTCCGAAAAGCATTGTCCTCAACGCTTGAGTAGTTTTGGATTCTTCTGTATAAAATTCCTGTCCTCCCATGTGGAATCTTCAATGAATAAGTTCTTCCACTTGACATACTCTGAAATTGATCAATTTCGTAGCTGTCAAGTTCTTTTTTCTGTGACTACTTCCGATTCCAATATGATTTTTCCTTCCTCGTCAAGTTTTTGCAATATTGTTTAAAATGGGAGCTTGTCACCTATTACCTTCTTTAAACATGAGACATGTAAAATTGGGTGCACTCGGGAAGCTGCAGGAAGCTCCAACTTGTATGTCATAGTACCAATCTTTTGCAACAACTTGTACAGAGTATAATACTTTGGTGATAATTTATTATCCTTCTTACCTTGCTTGACGGACATTTGTTTATATGGTTGTATCCATAGGAATACCCAATCGCCTACATCAAAAATTCTTTTGCTGTGATGTTGATCTGCCTGTTGTTTCATTCTATTCTGCGCCAATGTGAGGTTATCCTTTAAGAGTTGGAGAACTTGTTGTATATTCTCAATGTGATGTTCCACTGCTTGAACCTTAGAATTTTCTCTTAAATATGATGTGATGGATGGTGGATGATATCCATAAAGTGCCATAAATGGGGTCATTTTTTCCGTAGTATGGAAGGAAGTATTATACCACCATTCAGCCAAAGGCAACCATTCGACCCATTGTGTCTATTTATCAGATACAAAGAAAGAAAGATATCCTTCAAAACACTATCTCAGTTTTCCCATTAGATTGAGGATGATAAGATGATCTATGAGCTAACTGAGTACCGAGACAAGAAAATAATTTTGTCTAAAAATTTCCAGTGAAAATGGGATCTCTGTTGCTTACAATAATCTTCGAGTTTTCATGTAGCTTTTGAATTGTTTCCATAAATGCAGTAGAAACTATACTGGCTTTAAATGGATGTGATAATGCAGAAAAGTGTGCATACTTGGTAATTCTGTCAACTAGCACCATGATGACACTCTTTCTTCAGAATTGGGTAAACCTCTGATAAAATCCATTGAAACCTCCTCCCAACACTGGCTTGGAATGGATAAAGGTTGTAACAGACCTGGGGTCTTAATTGTTTCAACTTTATTTTGTTGGAAAACCAAACATTCCGCAACAAACTTTTGAATATCCAATTTAAGGCCATCCCAAACAAAAATCCTTCTTAACCTTGTGGTAAGTTTTTAAAAGTCCTGAGTGCCCTCCTAAGGGATAAGTGTGCAATTCCACAAGAATATTTTTTTTGAGCTGGGAATTCTTACGTAGGTATAAATGATCTTTGTACCTTAACAAATCATTTTTCCAGCTAAATGTATCATATGTACTCAGATGTTACTGTATATTTTGAATGAGTGTCCACACTTCTTCTTCATTCTTCCATTCCTCCGTTGCTTTGTTTATTCAATTTGGTTGGATAATAGAAATGGTGCACAACAATGATTCCACATCCTAATCCTTTCTTGATAGTGCATCTGCCACAACATTTTGCTTCCCTTTTTTGTAGATGATTTCAAATTCATAACCCAACATATTTGTGACCCATTTTTGTTGCTCTTCAGAGGATAATATTTGTTCTAAAAATTATTTAAGACGATCATGATCAGTTTTTACCTTGAAGTGTCTTCCCATTAGGTAGGGTCACCATTTCTTATGTGCATGTAGTATTGCCAACATTTCCTTCTCATAAATACCTTCATGTAAATACTTTCCCTTGATTGGATGACTTTTGAAAGAAATGGGTGTTTCATGTTGCATTAAAACAACACTAATTCCATTTCCTGAAGCATCACAATATAGAATAAAGGTTTTCGTGAAGTCTGGCATAGCTGAGACCAGTGCTTGGCACATTACCTCCTTAATATGTTTGAAGGCCTTTGTTGCCACTAGAGTCCGTGAAAATGCATCTTTCTTCAATAATGTTGTTAGAGGTGCTGTTATTCTCCCATAATTCTTAAAAAACTTGCGATAATACCCTATCAACCCAGGAAATCCTCATATATGCTTTATGGATGTGGGGATTTTCCATTCCTTAACAGTTTTAATTTTTCTAGGGTATACCTTAACACCTTCATGATATACAATATGATCCAGATATTCCACCTCTTATACTCCAAAGAAACATTTGAAGATTTCTGCATATAATTGTTTCTCCTCCAATAGTTTGAGTAGCCTATCAACATTTTGAACATGATCCTTCAAAGACTTGTTGTAGATTAGTATATCATCAAAAAATACTAACACAAATTTCCTAGGGAAGGGTTTGAAAATGGAATTCATCAAACCTTGAAATGTAGAAGGTGCATTGGTAAGGCCAAAGGGCATGACCAAAAAATCATAATAACCCTCATAAGTTTTAAATGTTTCTTTCACAATGTCTTCAGTCTTCATTATAATTTGATGATATTGTGAATGAAGCTCCAAGTTGGTGAAGTAAATTGATCCATGAAATGCATTCAATAATTCATCAATTATAGGAATGAGAAATTTATCTTTAATAGTGTGCTTGTTGAGATCCCTATAATCCGAACACATGCACAATGATTCATCCTTCTTTTGCACCAATACTACTAGAGTGGAGAAAGAACTTCGGCTAGGTTGAATTATACCACCCTCTAGCATTTCTGCAACCATATGTTCAATTTCACTCTTTTGGGCATTTGGATATCTGTATGGCCTAACGTTTGGAGGAACACTTCTTGGAATCAAACGAATAGCATGATCATGATCACAAAGAGGTGGGAGACCTTTAGGAGTCTCAAATACCTTGGAATGATCTTGCAAGGCTTTTTCGAGATCTGGAGAAATAGATGATTTCGATGTGGGAACCTCTAGTGAACATAATTATGCAATTAAACCTCATTGTTCCTTCTTTAGAAGCTTTGTCATACTGTTAGATCTTATTATCTTTCTTGTTTTCCTTGCAATACCTCTTAATTCAACTTCCTTTCCTTCCACACAAAATTTCATGAAAATTTCTTGAAAATTAAAATATTCTACCCAAGGATTGTAGCCATTCGACTCCTAGTACAACATCAGCACCACCCATTGGAATCGAAAGCATTGGGCTATTCAGTACAGATTCTCCCATGGATATCTGAATATTATGGCACTTTCCTGAGAAATTTATGGTTCCTCCACTTGCAACCATCACTTGACACTATGGTGCTTGATATAGGAAGAAATTCAATTCCTTTGCTATCTTACAATGAATAAAACTATGGGTACTTCCCGAATCAATTAACACTATTACCATTTTCTTCTTGATATGTCCTTCTATCTTGATTGTTTGAAGAGTGGTAATTCCAGCCAATGCATTACAAGATATCGTCAGATTCATTTCTTATTTATATAGGGTTTTCTCCTGGAGTATATCCTCTTCTTTTGACATTTCTTGTTCCTTTTCTTCCTCCTCATCACAATCTATGTAGAATAATTTCTTCTCAGCACACTTATGACCTTTAGTGTATTTTCTATCACAACTGTAAAAAATCCCTTTTGTTCTTTTTTCTTCCAATTATTGTGGTTTCAACCTTGTAGGTTGTGGAAGGCTAAGGGCAATAACACTTCCATGTTTATAGTTGTGAGTGGTAGGCTTCCTAGTTGCCATAATTTTTCTTTCCATCTTTCTGGCTAACTGGAATGCCTTGTCCAATGAATCAGGTTCCCAAAGGTGAATCTCATGTTGGATATTATCCTTTAAAGTGCCTATTAACACATCAATCCTATGCTCCTCTAGAATATCCTTTACCGTTATGTGCAATTTTTGGAAGTCCTCAATATGCTCCATCATTGAAGCCTTTTTTTTAGATTTATCAATTGGCTAAAAAAGGTGTTTCTTTTTGTATCCTCATAATGTGCTATCATTTCTTCCATAAAAAATTCTCAAGTGACAATTTGTTTATGAGAGAAAAGCCATCGATACCATAAAAACTGATTTTGTTCCAAATATAAAGTTGCAATATGTACCTCTTGTGTGTTTTTTACATTATGAAGATCAAAAAATTGCTCCATCTGTAGTATACATGTTCCAGGATATTTGCCATCAAACTTCCTCATATCGATTTTTGGAACATGGTGGGTATTCAATCCAACATTAGAGTCTATTAAATCATGATTAACATTTTTTTTTCTCATCATGAGTTTCCTTTACTACCCTTTCACCATTAGTGACCATTTCTTGTAGCAACTTATTCAAATTTATCTTCAACTATTCCATCTTATCGTCCATGCCATTCATCCTAGCATCCATGCCATTCATCTTAGCCTCCACGCCATCCATCTTAACTTGCATGCCATTCATATTAGCTTTCATGCCATTCATCTTGGATTCATTTACCTTTTGTGAGAGTGAAATTTTTTGTACTTCATATTGTAATTTTGATATATCATGTTGCATTTCTTCCTCTTCTTCATGAGTCATGCTAGAGATTTCAGGTTGCTTACTAGGTATTTCCATTTTCTTTCTTTGGGGAATTAATTAATGCTAATAATTATTCAATATTCCCTTTGAATTCCTTCAAACTAATTTTTCAAACCAATCTTATGCAAAATTTTAAAAAAACTACACACCTTTTTTTCACTTTGTAAGAGCTCGATATTGAATCTGTTGTATCTATGTAACTACAAAACTCAAATATATGAAATCTCAACCTACGGTAGCCCATTCAGTCCTCTTTCTAACCCTGCAATTCTAATCAATATTGGATTCTCCAAGGAAGAGTTATGCCAAATCAGTAGAGCAAACTTGTATGACATGCCACGTGTCATTGTTTCGACCTTAGTACCTGAAACTAATACATCGAAAGCTACAAGCCATCCTCTTTCTAAAACTTCCTACAAAATTTAAATCTGAGGCTCAAAGCAAAAGTTATGATGATTTTCCCCAAATCACCCGTTTGGAATGTAATTCGAGAATCTGCAAAAACCCTAACGTCCTCAGATCATGTCTCCATAAGTATAGTGAAACAAGCTCTGAAATTCAGACCTGAAGTTTAGAACGATTTCGGCTCAAATGGGTTTTTTTTGTAGCTTCTGAAATGTCACAGAAAAACATTATAGCGAAAATTCCACAATGACCTGTTTGGAGCAGCGAAACCCTAGAATCCAAAGCTCTAATACCAAATGTTAGGAAACCAACTCACAAAAAGATAGAAAATATAGATCAACGCCTTAGAATTTAACCTCTTCGAGGGGGAAACCTCCTTTACATTATAGAAATGAACAATTCTTGGATTATACAAATGACTAAACCTCCCTTCTATATATAGGAGTCTAAGGGGTCACAATATAATCAAGCTGACATAACAGTAATAACATAAAGGCACAAAAATAACAATAGTGGGTTTCTATGGGGCATACTAATAACAATATTGGGGAAAATAGGGGCACAATAATAACAACAAGGGATACAATGACAATAGTAATGGGGGAATCACTAGTATTATAGGGGCCTAATATTTACCCCTGTTGGAAGTGCTAAATCACTATTTACAGTGCTTGGAGAGGAGGAAGGTAGCAGTGCAAGGTGAAACAACTGGAGTGTGTGTGGGAGGGAAGACAAGTAGGTGGAACAATATTGAACTGTAGAAGTAATGGGTTGAGGAGTGATACGACATGAACCAGGAACTACAGAAGCCTTGGAAGGTTGTCCTAAGGCATGCTAGGTCTTCAAAGATGTAGGCTGGTTCAAATTATTCTAGAAGTTGGAAGGATCAGATAATGGTGTGGCCTTGGAATTCACAAAGAACCTGGAAAGAAACTATATGAAAGTGAAAGGACTAAAATTGGAGGTCACGGAAGAATTTATCACCAGAGTAATAGGATTTCTAGCAGAAGGGAAGAGATGGTTTACCAGGAAGGTTAATGACCCCTCGCTAAAAGGGGATTTTCTTCAAGAAAGCGAGTCATTGGTTAAGAAGGGAAGGGGAATTGATAGGCTATCACTTCCCCAACCATGGGAGGATGTTGTTCTCTTCCTCACTAAGTACATTACTTGTGATGGAAGAGAAACAATTGTGTTTAATTACCATTTCCCATTATTGAACCATCTCTACCATCAGCAGTGGATTAACCTACCCTATTTCTTGCTGGGAAGTATTAGACACATGGCCTTTACTGTGAAAATGGATGCACATTCAGAAACATGTGTTACAAACTAGGACCTTATTAAACTCATCGTGTTGGATGCCTTGAGCTAAGAGGGTAAGAATTAAGAAGAGCTCATTTGGAAAAGGAACAGGACTACTCGTAGAAGGCAAACGGAGATGGCTAGGGAAATTCCGGAGGTAACAAAGGATCAACTACAACCCTCGACAGTGAGGATCAACAAGAAGTTGGTTGATAAACCAATTAGAGACAACAGGACAAAACAGAGGAAAAGGGTGAGCGGACACCCAGAATCCCCATCTATGTTGAAAAAGTACAAGGAAACAGTCAAACAAAAGGACGAGGAGAAATCTTAGCCAGAGAAACCTCCTTCACCTGGTAAGAGGAAAACCCAGTCCTTGATGTCGAAAATTGAAATTTTAGAAAGAGCGATTAAGGAATTAAGGGAATAACTAGCAGTATGAAAGGTAGATCCAAGAGCCCCAGGTCTAGATACTTTGGCAGAGGCTATGAGCAGGGCTAGAATGGGAGAAATATCACGAACTCTATGTGTAGCCTATGCTGAGAAGTTGGTGGAAGCTGGACTCAAATTCTGTGCAACAGATACTACCTCGAGGGAGACTCAAACCGAAGACTGGGAAGTTGTTACACCAAAACCTATCAAGGATGTTGCTGATACACAAGAAACGACAATTGAGATAGAAAAATCCATAGAGAGTGATCAAGCAATGGTTACACAAGAACCCTTTTCTGACACTGTTCTTTCACTAGGAACAGTAGTCAAGGAGAAAATTAGCCAAGTGGAGGAAGAGAAAGATAATATCCATGAGCCAATGGTCACTGCTGTTGTTACACAAGAACCAACAATAGAGACTGAAGCTGCTCCAAAGGTAAATGATGAGCAAAAACCTATGGACATTATTGTTGCCACACAAGAACCAGTAGTAAGAGTGGAGGCTAACCAAGAAAATAAAGAAATTGTGGTCAAACCCACTAATGAAGATGTTGTTACACAAGAACCAGTAGCTGAGGTGGGATAGTTTCACCCTCAAGAGGATGATACACCATTAGTTGATGATGCATGTGGGAGAACATCTGGTCCTATTGAAGGATGATATTCTGAGAAATTGTTGTTATTGGTAGTGTTACACAGTAAATTGTCACTGTCTCCTTGTCAGTCTCCCTACTGTGTCATGAAATCAAATCCATCATGCTCATGCTCTCTGAAATGGCCAAAAACCCTCTTTGGCTAAGTTTATTGGATCATCGCGACTGTTATTGAAATAACCGTGCTGACTGGCAGATGATAGTGTAATTGGTGCGCTGCCACCGCGGAAGCACACGGGTTTTCCACGCTGGTCGAATTTCATAGCCAGCGCACCCTCCGCTTGTATTAGATTGCGCTGACCAGACCTCTTCTATTATTGAGATGCGATGCCAGCGCGCCAGTCCAGTTATGCACCCGCGCTGATCCTGTTTGGGCGAGTTTGTTCTAACAACCAGCCTTCCAGATGACTCCAGACCTGGTTGTTGGCTTTGTAAAGGTCGCCCTCCTTTCTATGGCATGTCTGTTTGCCTAATGACCCACCTTTCTTGGGGATAAGCTCATCCTTTCACTATTCATGGAGACTCCTTCTCCTATATAAACCTCCACCATTGCCATGAGTAGCTAGTTTTTGGACAGATAGACTTTGACATAGAGGAGTTCATAGTTCATTAGTGCTGCTCTTAATAGGCATTTTGTGTGTTGAGTGTGGATTGCTAGAGAGCTTAAGGAAGGTTGTGAAGCTTTGTTGCCTTGTGTGAGAGAGAGAGTTGTTTGTCTTGGGAGACCTACCTCCAAGGGTGAATTCTTATGAGACTTGCTGGCTGGACCCTCTTGAGAAGGACTCAACGTCAGAACATTGGTTGTACCTTTCTCAGTTTTTGATTAATAAAAGATAGATGACTACTGTTATGGTTCCATTCTCATTTGTCTTATAAATGGTTAATGTGAATTACATCCTTTCTGACTGATGTATAGTTGCTTTTACTAGATTTTACGCTTGTGTTTGTCTTCTCTTTGCCTGTGCAGGTGTCTGCCCACAAGGATAGTGGAGGATTGTGACCGGCTGGAGCGAAGGAGCGAGAGCAGCATCTCTTCATCAAACAAGTAGCGTTGGAATCCAAGTAGGTGTTCATTACTCACTTTGTAATTGCAACTAGGAACTTGCAAAGTAGCATTGATTGATTGTTGCTAGACCCGTTCTGGGCTAGTAGGGATCGCCTCTATCCGTAGAGGCGATTTACCTCTCCAACAATTTGGTGACTCCGCTGGGGATGTTGCTTGTGTCTTTTGTTGTTCATCCTTGTTTTGGGTTCGATTATTACTCTCTTGTCAAAGATTGGGGGTTAGTTCTCTGTTTTTTAATTTCCTCGCTTATTCTAGGGAATGATTTAATTCTTTTAAATGGTTGTTGCCTTGGTTTGGGAGTTTTTGGATTGCTTTTGCTTGTTTTTTAGCCTCAGCGCGGTTTATTTCAGAATAGTCGCGCTGACATCGCACATCTGTTTCTTTGCTTTCCCTGTCATCGCGTTTGTACATTTAACAGTCACACTGACCTTGTTTTCGGGCCAGTGCCCTTTATCCGTGTCCTTCCGCGCTGACAGCACAAAGTTGCTACGGGCCTTGTCTTGTCATTGCTTTGTTGCTGAGGGTCGCCCGCACTGATCCTGTAGAATTCATTTTTGTCCAAATTCACCTCCTGAACATGTTGGTTTGACTATCCCCTGCTCTTTCCACTTGGTTTATGACTTGATTTCTGTTGTCTGAACTATGAGAGACTTGCTTGCGAAGTCTTGTTCCGCAAGGGTTCGCTTATTGCTTGTTTTTCATTTTGCAAAACCTTCCTCTTCACTTTCGCTGCTTGGTTTGAATTTTTCCACGTCTTTTTCAACTGCTTGAGTATGTGGGAGTCTTGTTTGACTGGTTTTGAGTCTCTCTTTTGAGAAATTCTTAATTTGATTTCCTTTGATCATTACTTGAAGGTTTGTCTCAGTCTCTTCACAATTTTGCATCTTTTTGCTTTTGTTTTGCAAAAACATTTCCCTCTCATTCGCCGGGGGTGGCTAAATTGGGTATGAGTGTTAATCGCCTTTGAGTATTTTTATTTTTTCATCTTTGGAAATCTCACCCAATTTTCTTGATTTGCACTTGATTGGTTCCTAGATTACATTAGAACCATCTTTTGTTTGAGAATTCTCTTGCATAGATCACACTTGCATAATTAGAATTCTCATTTGTGCATAGATTACGTTTGCACACTTTTCAAGTGAATTGTGCATAAATTACAATTGCATATATTACCTTTACCCTTTGGGTGTTTGCCTTCTTCTATCGATTTCACACTTCTAGCCCTAGGGCATCTAGTGGCTTTGTGTGTCGAGCCTCCCTTAGGTGTTTTTGGTCTTCTATTAGGTCAGTCGACTCTCTAATTGCTCCCTTGCACTTGCTCAGTGATTGTTGAAGTGTTTTTGGTTGTTTTCCAAGCGATTTGCTTCCTCCTTGTTTCAATTCCCTTTTGTCTTGCTGAGCTTAGATCACATAGCTCATACAAGCCTTAGTTTCTCCTTTGATTTGGAAAACTGTTTTGGTGTCTTGGGAACTTTGTTGTCTTTTCATCGAGTGATTTCATCTCTTTTGCTTGGTGTAGCTGTCTCTCAAAATCATTTTAAACATTTTGTGCCATTGAAAAGAAAATCAAACTAGTATCTTTTGCATTCAATAGTGAAAAGGAAAAGAACATTTCGTTGATTTGTGTTCTCAAAAGAAAAGTTTCGTTTCCTTACCATTAGTTGCATTAGGTTGTTTGATTGCTTGAGTTCGTTTTGTTTGATTGAAAAATTCCTAACCTTCTTATGTTAGAATTCATCGAACGAAATTTATGTTCTTTGGATGTAGTTTTGCATCTAAGTAATTTCTGGAGATCATACGGTGACCTGAATCGAAACTTAATTCAGATAAACCGTAAACGAAACCAAATTTATCTAAAAACGCATTGGAACTTAACGCAAATATCTAGAGTTTTTCTAGGCTAGAACGTGGCTTTCGGGCGTCGTTTAAACTAGGTCATCTTGTTTTCCATTAAGGTGGGTGATCCTCCTGGTGTGATTCAATTGTGGTCTAGGCACGGGTCTTTGGAGCTCCACGTACCGTCGCGTATATATGGGAGACACCACTAGGTTTACTCCTTTATCCATAGGAAGCGAGGTCTGCGCCTTACGTGGAACCGTTAACGCACTGAACACACATTCGGGTAAGATTGAACTGCAGTACGGGAAAGTCCTTGGTCTCCATACGATTACAACGGTGTGTATAAGCAGTTTTACGGGTTGTTCGGTTAAACCTTGCTTAAATCTCCGGAGAAGTCACTTCTTGATCCTTTCGGACTCCCTTAAGAAGAAAAGGGGTAAGTGAGCGTCTTGTCATTCCGTGCTCATTTAAACATTCGAAGGGGGATAGAGTCATCTTTTCGTCCTTTTCTCGACTCTCGAAACATGAAAAGGTCAAGTTCAGTTCCTGTGTTTTAAAATTTATTTGGCCTCGATAACATTACCTGGTTAGATCTTGTGTGCGTTAGCTTGAGTAGGTTTCTTTTGCTATGGCCACTTTTCCAGGGTTCACCAACCTAAGTTCCTCTCCTGACGGGAATCCTAGTCATTCCCCCCCTCTTGGGAATGTTGGTGCCCCTTATATGGGGACGTTATCCCTTCCAAGGTTAACTGTCGGGTTGCCTGTTTGGTTGTTTTCAACCTCATTGGTCCCTACCGTGTCGGCTGATACTCCATCAGTCCCTCCACCTGCACAACATCATGTTGAACCTAAGGTGGAACTCTATCCTTCGACGCCTACTTCTACGTCTCCTTCTTGTACTTCGCCTGGTGAAAGTTTCGATTCAAATAACCAGGTGGCTAAGAAGAAGAAGAAGAAGTATCTTAAGGGAGAGGTTACAAGTACAACCGTTCCCATAAGTACACCTGAAGTTGGGCCCCTTTCCGCTCCTCCGCGGAAGGTTAAGTTTCCTTGCCAATTATTCAAGGAGGACCATCTTCTTCGTGATTGTCCTGGCATCCCCAGGATCTTAGAAGTATGGTCTCGTGATCAGGCCCGCCCCTCATCGTCCACTGAAGCTCACGGCGATGTTACCTTATCAGTTGGGAATGGTAAGGGAAAAGGGAAGATTCGAATCCCCTGCAGGCTTTGTGAAGGCAATCATCCCCTTCACCTTTGTCCACTCATGGATAAAGCCTCCACTGTTTTGGAAAGTCTCCCAGCTCCCTCACCCAAACTCCCCGTTGGATATCAATGCTTTTCTGCAGCTGCAAATCACTTGCCTCCTGACAATGAGATTGATTCACATTCTTCCCTCGTCCGGGCCTCTCTTCCCAAACCTGGCTGTGCCCAGCCTGTTCCAGACCAACCATTGGTCGGAAAGAGTGTCGACTGGAGTTCACCTCCTGTCGACCACTCTGTTTCGGAAGAGAAAAATTCCCATGTTCTTCTCGTCTCATCGGATTCTCCTGAGCTCGATGATGGTTTTCCCATCCCAGCCTCTTCGGAGAATTGCGATTCGGTTCCTTCTCAGCAGGGGGACAACCATATGGTTCCCCCACCGAGTAGTTCGGTCGTTTCCTTCAATTGGAGTTGTTTGACTACCCCTCCCCTTCCATCCGATGTGCCTTTCTGGGTCACCGCCTATGCCTCCCATATGGCGTTGCCTGGCACTGTGTTAGATGAAGGAGCATCGGTTAGTCTTATGCCTATTACCACTTGGCAAGCTTTGGGCTCTCCATCGCTTGTACCTATCGCACCGAATCCCACCGCTTTCGAGGGAGGAACGAGTCAACCATTAGGGATCCTTCCAAATTTCCCTATCACTTTGGGAGGCAAGACTGTCTATATAGACATCTCGGTTACCCAAGGTTCTTTAGACTTCAGCCTTCTCCTTGGTCGTGACTATGTGTATGCCATGGGAGCCCTTGTTTCTTTCACTTTTCCGTGTGGTTTTCTTTCCACACGATGGAAGAATAGTGACAATGGATCAATTATCGTTCGTTCGTCCACAAGTCCCTCCGGCACAATTGCCCTTCCCTCTTGGTTCTCATCCACTAGTTGCATCTGTCTCACCCCAGATCAACTACGTGGCCACCTCTCCCATGGCTATATCCAGCAATGCCTCCATCGTGCATAGTGTCGTGGGGGCATTGGGTCCTGACTTCCGAGACATCGACCTCCCATTGGGAGTGCCACTCTTGGAAGCCCCGACTTCCTGTTCATTATGATGAAGTTCGGGCGGAGTATAGTTCACTTTCCTATGTCAAGCTCCCTAAAAAATGAAACAAGGAGTTTCGAGGACAGTTTTGCTAATGTATCAACCTCGTTAACACAATGAAACGCGAGCTCGTGCATTTCGAGCACATAACCATTATGTAAACCTTCAACCCATTTCAATGGACTGAAGATTGGGGGGCATGTTCCTCGAATTGAGACACGAGGCTGGGGGGCATGCCCGTTTCATTTCTCATAAAGCATATTTTGCATACGTGATTCTCATGTGTGTTTTCAAGCTTTCGTAAAAATAAAATATATACGTGTGTGTGAATACATTCCAATGGGTCGTTTGTTATGCAGTAGATACATCGGATTACATGTGTGTCGAACAGTCGCATAGCATATAAAATGCATCATCGCGTGAAGAAAAGATCCATCTAGGAATAAACATAAGCATATGTAAATAAATTCTTTTCCAAGCACAGTTTGCATGTGTGTGTGTGCTTTTAAGCTTGCCAAAAATATAAAAATACATGGATCGTATGTTGTGCAACTGATACATTAGATCACATTTGTATTAGACCTTTGCATAGCATATCAAAACATCATCACATGTAAAAGATCCATCCAAAATGGTATATATATATATATATCATGCGGCGCACTAAGGCGCTCAAAAAATAAGTGTACATGTCTGAAATAAAGTCGACATCCTCAGTACATCTGAGACGTATGTCTCTCAAAACAGCAGTGGAAAATAAAACCTAGGCATCTACTACGGTAGGTTGTGCTCTCTGTAGCACGCCACCGCTCGTGCCACCCGCCTCAAAAGGCGGTGCATCCTCGGTTCCACACCCACTGTATGGATCTGTGTAGCTAGGGGGACCTCCTCGATTCCCTGGTAATCTGGGACTCCTGCCAGTAAGCCCTCAAGGTCGTGTACCACAGTCTCTGTCAGGTCGCCTGCTGCAGGAGCTAAGGCCAAGATCACAGCGCCTTGCCCCTCTCTTCGTGCCTCCGGGGCCAGGCCAAGGGGTCTCACAGGTCCCACATCTGCACAGCATAGCATTTATTAGGACATGAACATGAAAAATTCAAAAAAATTACAAAACATAAAAAATCAAAAAGAGATCAAGTGTTTTACCTCCATCATCCCACTGCTCTCCCATAGGCAGTGGCAGGTCGGGATCACCTCGGAAGTCGATACTGGCGTATGGCTAGTCCTCGACGAAGATAACCTGGCAATATAGCCACTCTCGGAAGAAAACACCCCACGACACTGAGCGACCGCCACCTCCACGTGGCATGACCCAGGCCCATTTGGTGGCCCTCGTCTCTCGTGGACTGTTAGGCGGATCTACCACCATGGTCTGCAGCCGAAGGGCCGGCACCCACTCGAACATGAGCGGAAGCAAGAGCGATCCGTAGCCAAACTGCTTCAACTCTCCACGTCGACAGTTACTCAATTGTCTGTTCATGTTGTTGGTCACAGTTGCTGCCCAGTTGAAAATTGTGGGTTGTAAGCACTCAATAGCTAGTAACAGGTTGGCCTTTGAGGCCTCATGGTTGGCCAGACTACCTGTTGCCCACGTCACTAGGAAGAGTATAGTACGAAGGACTATGTCGCCAGCAGGTCCAGCACCCACTGATGGAATGCTTGTTTTCCTGCTCCGTGTCTTGACCGCCTGTGGGCACACTCGGGCCATCAGCTGATCGAGCATCTCGCCGCTGGGTCGCTGCCCCTCCAGGATGGGCATCACACCTCGGCGAGACAATCCAGTCAAAAAGTAGATATCCGAGGAGTCAAACTCTATGTCATGGCCTCGGATCGTAAATTTCCCATCCACTGGGTTCCAAGCTCTGATCAAGAGCTCTAAGAGGTCTGGTTGAGCCCTCAAGCGTGGATTGAGAAAGAATTTGAGCAAACCGCATGCCCGCATTGCATTTCGGCATCTGGCATCAGCGAAAGAGGCCATATCTTCATTGTCATGGGCCCTCTCTTGCCACACAAAGGCCATTGTGTCCTGCATGATCACCCAAAAGCATTAGATTGCTTGCATTTGAAAATTCTCCATTCAAAATCATAAAAATAGAATTTCACGGCGCCAGCGCGACTGTTTCTAAAACAGCCGCGCTGATAATGGCGTCCCTTTGTATTTTTCTCTGGTTCAGCGCGGAAGAACACGGGTTTTCCGCGCTGACCCGGAAAGTGGTGTGTGTTGGAAAAATTGGTCAGCGCGGACCCGATGGGCGAATCCGCGCTGACCGAGAGTGCACCTATGCTCAAAGAATTTGGCCAAATGGCCAAATCCTACGGTGGAAGTGCTCAAAAATAGACTCAAAATGAAGCATAAGGCAAGAGGGACCTACCTGGAATCAGCTGTCAGAAGAACGGCGTCCGCACGATGAAGAATTCGCTCCGTCAACTTTGTAGTTCTACAACGTTCTCCAAACCTCAAATGGTAAAATGGTAAAAACGATTTTTACACCCCCCTATTTATGGTAAAAAGTTCTAAATTAACTTTATAAAAGTGGGTTTTTCCCCTTTTATCATGAATTTAATCCTGATGTCACTATATTATGCCTTGATGTATGTTTTACTATGTTTTTCGACATATCGAACGGGTTTACACGGGTGGTTTTTTTGTGCAGGTCCTCAGAATCAGCGAAGTCACGGTGGATCTATACACACTTGGTCCCGAAAAATGTCGTCTTTAAGCTCTTTTCCGACATAAAATAAGAAAAGATAGCCGAGCCTCCTTTCATCTCATTAAAAGGAACGAGAGGCGGCCGTTTTTAAAGCTCTTTTTTCGACCGTTTAAACTAATAAAGATTGTCGGGTGTTTGTCGTTTCACACTCGTTACTGGCTCTAAAACGACGTGCTTCCGACCGCTTTTTTACTTTTTCGGGCCAAAGTCACTATTTACGAAAAGTACTCCTCAGTCGCAATGAGCGGGCGGTTCTTTCGGGCATCGTTTTATACTTTTTCGGGCTCGAGAGACACAACTTTACGAAAAAGCACCCCTGGAGTTTTCTTTTCAGCTGTCTTTGTCAAACTCCTCTAAATATGAAAAGATGCCAAGTTCTTCCTTTGTCAAACTCGTTTCAAATTAATACATCAGATCTCGGTAATGACGCTTTTCAGCATATGCTATCCCCGTCAGTTTGTCATCCAAAAATAACCGGGTACTCGCCAGAAATGGGGAAAAAGGAATCATAATCGTCGTCATCGGCAGTATGTCGCTCTTGAACATGGCACTGTTTGCATTCATGTCTGGGTGGGGACATCTCATCTCGTTTCACATTTGCCTCCATGGGTTTGGGTTATCCTATGTAGCCGTTCATCTGCTCATTGCCCTCCCATTACGACCTCTGATCATTTGACCCCAAATACTACCAAATCCGTCATTGTGCCGCCGATATGTTCAAGGGAAGTTGGCCTCTGCAAGTATAACCTCCCTCCGATATTTTACACAAAACATATTGTCTCTTTCCGTCTCGTGTTGATGATGTGGGAAACATTATGGCCCACCTTCGATAAATATCACTTCCTGTCGACTTCAGCTCATTATCAAGGAAAGTGACCTAGAGACTCCCTTCCGGTACCTTGGAGCCTGCATGCCTCAATGGCAGGTTCTTCGCATTCGACGCGAGGTTTTCATCATTGGCCTCTGATCGGATGACTCTACGGGTGTTCGACACTGGCTCATTCATTCGCACGCCGTGGATTGTACCTATAGTACCTTGAGGACCATCGTCATTATTTGTGGCACCTCTCGCGTCTGTTAACAGCTTTCATCATTGGTTGGTAATTAGATGATGTTCAAACATGTTCGACTCCGACTCCTGTATTCACATGTTTGGACTTGTACTTTGTTCGGGTTTGGATGGAGCGCAAGACCCTGGTTCTAGTCTGTTGCGGACCAGGCTGCGATTTTGTGGAGCATTATCATGGCTCATTGATGGATGGCTGCACCCATACCTGAGTCTTTTAGGATGGCTGCGACCATACCTTTTATCATCATGGTCTCTTCAGCTGGGTGGCTGCGTCCATACCACAGACCTTCTTTGTATGTCTTTTGGATGGCTACGCCCATGCCTAGACTACATGTAATCGAGATATCAGTTGTACCTAGGTACAGGTTCTTCCTGGTGGTGTTCCGGTTCAACAGTTTTGTAAAGCATTTCACCCCTCCCACTCTCTCGGGCTTCATGCTTTAGGGGGCATCTGTTACACAGTAATTTGTCACTGTCTCCTTGTCAGTCTCCCTACTGTGTCATGAAATCAAATCCATCATGCTCATACTCTCTGAAATGGCCAAAATCCCTCTTTGCCTAAGTTTATTGGATCATCGCGACTGCTATTGAAATAACTGCGCTGACTGGCAGATGATAGTGTAATTGGTGCGCTGCCAGCGCGGAAGCACACGGGTTTTCCGTGCTGGTCGAATTTCATAGCCAGCACACCCTCCTCTTGTATTAGATCACGCTGACCAGACCTCTTATGTTATTGAGATGCGATGCCAGCGCGCCAGTCCAGTTATGCACCCGCGCTGATCCTGTTTGGGCGAGTTTGTTCTAACAGCCAACTTTCCAGATGACTCCAGACCTGGTTGTTGGCTTTGTAAAGGTCGCCCTCCTTTCTATGGAATTTCTTTTCACCTAATGACCCACATTTCTTGGGGATAAGCTCATCCTTTCACTATTCATGGAGACTCCTTCTCCTATATAAACCTCCACCATTGCCATGAGAAGCTAGTTTTTGGACAGATAGACTTTGACATAGAGGAGTTCATAGTGCATTAGTGCTGCTCTTAATAGTCATTTGGTGTGTTGAGTGTGGATTGCTAGAGAGCTTAAGGAAGTTTGTGAAGCTTTGTTGCCTTGTGTGAGAGAGAGAGTTTTTTGTCTTGGGAGACCTACCTCCAAGGGTGAATGCTTATGAGACTTGCTGGCTGGACCCTCTTGAGAAGAACTTAGCGTCAGAACATTGGTTGTACCTTTCTCAGTTTTTGATTAATAAAAGATAGATGACTATTGTTATGGTTCCATTCTCATTTGTCTTATAAATGGTTAATGTGAATTACATCCTTTCTGACTGATGTATATTTGCTTTTACTAGATTTTACGCTTATGTTTGTCTTCTCTTTGCCTGTGCAGGTGTCTGCCCACAAGGATAGTGGAGGATTGTGACCGTCTGGAGCAAAGGAGCGAGAGCGGCATCTCTTCATCAAACAAGTAGCGTTGGAATCCAAGTAGGTGTTCATTACTCACTTTGTAATTTCAACTAAGAACTTGCAGAGTAACATTGATTGATTGTTGCTAGACCCGTTTTGGGCTAGTAGGGATCGCCTCTATTCGTAGAGGGGATTTACCTCTCCAATAGGTAGCGATGCAAAAGTGGAAGAAGCTAGCACTCTCTATATAAGAGGGAGTGATTCCACTCAATGTGCATAAGAATATGATGGATTCCCTGCAAGAGAAATGGTTGAAGGTAGAATGGGAAAGAAAAGAGGAGGCATAGAGGCATAAAGAAATGATGAAGAAAAAGGATGAACAACTGTATTAGCTGAATCAGGAGGTCTCTAACCTAATGTTTGATAAGACCAAACTCTATGACCTCACTCTAAACCTGCTAGCATGCAGGCGACCGTCCCCGTTGTACCCAGTGTTCCTATGGGAATGTTACTATTTATTTCTGTTGAGGGCAGTTTCCGAGAATAGGTCCTATTTGGGTTATTTTGCCCATACCTTTTTGGAAATTTTTTAGTCATGTGATTTTGATGATCAAAATTTGTTGCACGATATATTCTTACACAACATGATGTGCGAATACGTGAACACAAATATGGTCGAAAATATCCTTCCTTTCATGGGATATTTGTAGTTGTAGGCATTCCTCTCATTTATGAGGAATCAGATTGAGTGGCAACTAGCTAAGAAGACAATAGATACCAACAAGGAAAGGATAGCACTATGGGTCCGGGTTGAACTAGGAATGGCCTATGAAATCCAGCAATATTTCAGATTAGTTCCTGAGAAATCTCGAAAGGAGAGATCAATCAACCATCTACAAAAGAAATATCGTAAGGGTTTTCCTCAACTTGTTCACAACCATGAGGATCCAAGCGCTAGTCGGATGTCTCAAGCACACTGAGGCTTGCAACGCAGAATTGCAGGAATGGGACATATTTGAGTATAAGAACTTTGTGACTACTGTTTCATAGTGGTGGGCTCTAGTATTGCAACAATGATGCTGCAACTACCAGGGCTTCCTTCTTTACTTTTATCAACCGGGTAGTTTGTAACAAACTTGGAAGCGACGGTGCTCTATGCACAATTACTAGCTCTTACTGCAGGCTGTCACTTGATCAGCTGGTGCAAGTCTGCTAGGAGCTTAAGCCCACTTCTATGAGTTCTTAGAAGAAGCTTTTACTGTGATGGAAGAAAGCTAACTCTATAGGGGCTATTCTACTTGCAGAAAGAGGAAGAAAAATGAAATGAAACGCAAACACTAGAAAACCATAGCAAACCCTAGTTTACCCATTGACCCTATTTTTGCAAGAAAAGAGATGGAAACTAATGAAGTGAGTGCCATTTACTATTGAAAAGTTAAATTTCATTTATTCAAGCTACTTCTAAAAATAAATGTGAAGAAATCATCTTTCTATACTTTTGAGTATTTTTATGTGGAATTATTATGCTTGTGATTTTAACTGGTTGTGACTATGCAGAGGTTTGGTTGCAAAGGAAGATGCAATTGACTTTTGCATAAGGTGAGGAAGGTGTGGAGGCATTCTAAGAAGCACCTAGTACCCTTCAAAAGACTTCCATTACGATCAGACTTCGAAAAATCACTCACAGGAAATTCTATAGGAGGCTGGAGGGGATCTACAGAAGGTTCTATAGGAGGATCTACAGGAGGAGGCCGAAAGTGGTATTTGGAGGTTTGAAGGTGGAAAATTTATGGGAAAAGAGAAATGAAGGCTGGATGAAGGTGTTTAGGGGTCTAGAAGTTGTCAAGGAAGGTCAAAGAAGAACATGATGGTTGGATTCATTCAAATGGAAAGAAAGTAGCTTTATGGAAAAAACAGAAATTAGGGTAGATTGGTGAAATGTTGTGAATGAGATAAGAAATATAGGAGAAGTGGGCTGGTGCTGGATGTGTTATGGAGGGATGGTGAGCTGAGATGTCCTACAAGATATCTGCACATTCACTTATCAAAACTGACCAAAGAAAGAACTAAAAATAGAGTTTTGTCTAGCTTAACCTAATTCCTGACCTAAAAACAGAAAATACTAATCAATATCCTATGAAAAAAAAAGCATGCGAGAGAACTATGGTAAATGAATAGGAAATGATGTATAAATGTGAATAGAAGCTACTATCAACTTCTCCAAATCAAGTTATCACACTAGTAGTTGCATGAAAGAGCAAAAACTGTGTTTTTGGTGGTAGCAGTGGTGCCTTGACCTCAGATCATAGTCCCAAGAAGGGAGAAAGGAGATCAGGGCTTGTTGTGGCCTTTTTGAATCTTATTTTTTCACTGTAGCAAGCTACTTGCACAACTGATACAAAAACATCTATGCTAATCATCAAAAGCAACTTAATTTAACAAAGCAAGATGAACCTAAGCAACATAAATTATCTCATGGATGAAACATATAAATACACAAAGGAGGTTCTAGGCAACTTGGATTGGGCCCTAACGCAAGAGCTTCAGCCCTTTGGAAGAGATTAGTGCTAGCTCTATTAGCACTTGAAATTTCACCTAGGCTGAGATAGACAAATCTCAAGGCTATATCAAACCATTTCACCTCGTAGCTAGCCCTATGGGGTATGAGAAGGATCTCTCCAGTCAATATCGTTAAATTTTCGATGGGAAGAGATGACCAATCAAGGTAACACAGATATTAGGCTAGTAAATTGATAAGGAGGGTTGATTTAAAGTTTTTTGGGTTTTTGGTGGCAATTGGAGGGAGTGCAATTCAGGGTGCGGGGATTGAGCTCAGTTTTTGCAGGTAGGTCTTTGGGGCAAGGTAGGAGTTTGTGATGATGCTTTTAGCTGAGATGGATGATCAAGGAGGAAAGGGGAGAAGCTAAAGAGGGAAAAAAATGACTTTGAATCCTCTCTAGACAGTGGAAAACATAAACATTAAACAAATTTGAAAGTTGAGCATGACATGCATGAATTCAAACTTTATCACTTCATTTGTTTAATAAGCTGCAGTAAAAAAAGATATGGAACACATAAACACACTTACAATTACAATAAGAGAACACACCATCAACACAAGAGTCCACAAGAATCCCAATGATGTCTGCAAAACCCTGGTCTTCCTTTTCTTCAAATTGCAAAGATACAAGTGAAATATACAATAGGAGCTTCTCCCTCAAGAGTCCAA
>APFE030953600.1:0-14990 GCA_000404065.3 Pinus taeda | reverse complement strand
TTTTTTTAAATCTTTTAGTTTGATTCATGAGATTTGAATCTTAAATTTTATGATTTGCATAATGCTTCATATATATATATATAGTTATATATATATTATATATATATAACTAAAATCAAAATTTCTGAATTTTACTTATAAAAATATGAATAAAATGATGTGTACCATATATGACAACAAAAGTGTATACAATGTATTCCATAAAATATTAGGTGAGTATAAAAATATTTTTCTTTCTTCATGTTAGTATCATTACAATAAGGGAAATTGGACAAAATCGCTTATTCAATAGTATAGAGATTTCAATAAAGCTTCATTTACATGTGAAATTTCTTCTAAATTTTCCTAATTATTATGGTATCTCTACTTTACCATTATGAAATGTAGTTGGAAAAATTTCTTCTAAATTTACCTAAGTATTATGGTATATTTTTAAATTTCTACTTTATGATAGTATCATGAAATGTATTTAGATTTTTTTTTTAATATGGATATGAGCATGCGGAGAAAGAAATCTAAGTTCTCTATTCATTACTTTTCCTAGGTTTCTTTTTTATTTTAGTGTTTATATGAATATGCTGTTTAAATCTATCATCATTCTAAATGATTAAAATATGAATCTATGATATTTATACCTTATTTTTAAGAGTTGTCTAACCATTATATGTTTTGGAGTTTTGGTTGGACTTTGGTGAATTTTCTTGGGTCAACTTTTGATCTTTGTTATTTAAAATGGGTTTTTGACTGCATATATGATTCAAGACCCCAAAAAATCCCAGAGGCACTTAGACTACAAAGAGTTCACAACCTCAATAAATCCCTACTAAATTCTAAGCAAATTAGACCAAAAAATATGTCAAAAAAACCTCAAAACTTATAATAGATAAACGATGACATCTCATACATACTAACACATCATGTTATTAAGACCCAAAATTGTATGTTGTTTTGTGGTTAAAGTTATATCCAACTTCCCTCACTTTCATTGATGCAATTTGTTCTTCAACAAATTCATACCTGCTCCTCAAATTTGGGTCGGGGGTTTGTCTCATATCTTAGGACAAGGCCTTTGTGGTGGTTTTTAGTAGAATTTGGATTTAGAATATTTTTTTGTTGTCGAATAATAGTGAATTATATAGGTAATATATTGTTATGTATGAGTTGGTTATGGATTGAAATAATAATATGAGGTGTAAATATGGGACTTTGAGGCACTATAATTGTTGGCGTTTTTTATTTCTAATGTTATTTTCAAAATGAAAAGTGTGAAAAAAACTTTTTGGTGGAATTTAATGAAGGGGATTGCTTGGTTATTGATATTGTTGTTTAGCTGAGATTGCTTTAAGATCCAAAGTAAGAAATAGGAATTTTAATGCAAATCTAACATAGCAAAGTTTCTACTTCTTGACTTGAAAGTGGATTTTGTGGTTTTGTTGGTGACTTAGACTATCTAATTTTCTTAACTTTCTTTGGGAGGTTATTTAGTCTCCCTCATTGCCAAAATTATCTACAAGCATGGCCTAAAAGGAAAAGAGTTTTAATGTTGGAGGTTGCCCCAAGTTGATTTAGGAAGTCATTAGAGTGACTTCTTAAGAAGAAACACATATTTTTAACCATTAAACCCACTCAAAGTGTACTTACTAAACATTTAATAAAAACGAACAACTATCAATTGAATTAATATTATAGTACTACATTGTAAATTTTTATCTAACACAAGATCTCTTTATTAAAAAAAAAAATATTTATTAATAAATAAATAGAGTCACTCCATAATTAATAAAAAAACATAATATTAAACCAATTGGATAAATTAATTATACAAAACTCAAAACACATACATATAACAATATTTCAAACATTAAAAAAACATATTTAGATATCACAAATAAATATATCAAAATTTCTCCCCGATGGGGTAAGCTCATAGTTCGAGAGGGTGCTTTGGGGGTCAAGCCCACCACCCCATGATGTGATGCACATGAATGACCAGGTGGTGTGACTCACCCCAAACATGCATCTGCACGCAAATCCTTAGATGGCCATTTAAAGGCATTTAAACATATAGTTAGTCTTATTTCATGTATTTTGGGTGGAGGTCTAGAGCAGAGGTGAGTTCAAGCAGCTGACATCCTTGCTGTTAGTGGAACCATGAAATTATTATGTCGTGAAAGGGCCACTTGTATTGGTGTCTGGTTCTTATGCGACGAGGTCTATGTATCGTCTGGTGTTGGTGAAGTGGAGGTGGGAGGGTTTTTTTCATCAACACGTGGAATTCTTGCAATGGTCTCTCAATTTTGATAGCACCAGTGAATGGAGGGTAATCACTAGCAACTCGAGCAAGGTGGCTTGGCTTGATTCCTTCTTGTTCTTAATTAGTATATTGTTTGCTTTTTTAGGTCTTTTGAGTTATGTCTTTGGTAATCATTTGAGGGTTATGGTTGTGCAAAGGTTGAGAGAGATTATGGTTATATTAAGTCTTGGATCTGATCTTTTGTTGCCTGAGTGGATAGTGGGGAATCATGGACTGTGTGTGTCATGTTTCATGTGTAGCCGGTGGTTTCTCATGACAAGTTTGTACAATTGGGTTAATCTTCTCTTGCCCTCCCGGTCTTATTCAGAATTGAGTAAATATTGTAGGACTGGTTTTTTGGTTGGTCTATGGCTTTGTATTTGGCTAAATTTCTTGGTGACAATGGGCTCTATAATGAGTGGAACTAGCTTTGTGGGGACTGAGCTTGGGGTTCTCTCAAGTAGTGTAGTCTGGCTTATGTGGTATCATGACAACTCTATCTTGTGTGATCTAGTCCCTAGTAGTGTCTCATCTGTGTTGTTTTCTTGTTACTTTTCAAACTCTGGTCACTTCAACGATTGTTGCAGGTATGACCCCATTTTGGTAGCCATGCCTCTTAGACAAGCATGCATTGCAGGATGGGGAGCGGAGCAAGCAACCTATAAGGCCAACGAAGGGCTAGACTCTTTGCTCAGGACTCCACAACAACCTATTTTAACATAGTTCCCTCAAAGATGTGGAGAGAAATTAGAAAATTGGAAACTCAAGCAAGATTGGAAAGACAGTCTTACTCGGACTATGAGATTCGAGATGAGGTTTCTTGTTGGGTTCCAAGTCCTAGTCACACTAGCGGACAAAAAAACAGTAGCTAAACTCAATGGCTCTACACTTGTAGATGAAGGCTTTGCTTGGATTGGTCTTGAAGGATAAACATGTGGAAAGATATAATGTGTTTGCTTCTTTGGAGGACATAAAGAAGATGCTGCGAAACCAGTGCTTCATCTTGGACACGCTAGATGCAAGGCTGACCTATGTAGAAGGGAATATTCATTGTGATTCAGACACCATTATACCTCCTCGATTGAGTGTTAGGGACCATGATCCCATCTCTTCCTCTGAATCTGAATAATGTTCATGCTTGTTGATTTATTTAGAATTATACCATGTTTTGTGAATACTACCTAGCATGAAAGGCCTTTTTGTAATGTCGAGCTAGTTGGATGGTTTGTTTCTATATTTTGAGATAAATAAAGAAGTTTTGAACCATAAATGCTCCTATATCCAAAAGAGAAAACAAAAAATTTCTCACTTGATTAGATGTAATAAGCATGTATCTCTGAATTATTTTGATAATATAAAATGCTTTGATTTAATTAAAATAATAAAATCAAAAAATGAAAATTTAATTTTTTAAAACCATTTCTTTTTAATGTGATGTGTACAAATATATAACATCAAAATTCCATAAAGTTTTAGCTGAGTTTAAAAAACCATTACTTTCTCCATATATAAATATAAACATTAAAATAATTTTTAATGAGGAAAATCCCTTATTCACTAGTACAAATATTGTGATAAATAGCAGAAATACGATGATATTTCTGCTCTACTGTTATGAAATGTGTAATTGGGAAAACATTTCCTTCTTACACCCTAAAACTTCTCTCATCCTACTTATGTTTCGTCTTCATGATCCCTGATATCAGGGGGAATCTCCCTAAAACTTCCTTTATCCTCCTTGCATTTCGTCTACATGATCACTGTCTTCAGAGAAAATATCCAGTCACAGTTTCTTGGGCACGATACTGAAAACACCATTCTGCATTTTGTTTTTTTCATGGCCGTTGAATCGTTCGTAATTCCCACAATAAGAAGCTCTTCTCAAGGAATATCTCCTCGGGCTTCTGGGACTTTTAGAGCTCATGACGATCTCTTTTATGCGCAGAAGAGACGACACCATCGCAATAACATGACACCTCGCAATAATACAACTACAGGCCACCTCCAGTGTTAATCAAGAGCTTGCCATGAGCTATCCTAAACGAAAATTTAAAATAAGCCACCAAAATTTAAATCAAGAGTTTGCAGGGTTGAAATATGTGTGTTTGAACAAGGATGATTTTCATTTGAAAGATTTGCTTGGTGATCACAACAGTAATATCAAGTTTCTTAACCTAAGCAGCGGAGAAGTATAAAACTATGGGGGAACCAATCCTTTCTTATCTCCGAGACATACAATTGTCACAATCTAATTACAAGGTCTGCTCATTACAATGAAGGTCTTAAGGTGGGCTCAGTTGTTAAGGCATTACTCTAAGAAGTGATTGAAGATATTTGGTTCACTTCAAGGCAGCAAAATGGTTTACCATTAAAAGCAGGGCAGACAGAGCATTTCATCATTTCCAAGTAAATATGCATGAAGCCAATGATTGGTTTCAAGTTTTGTTGAAGCAATAAGTTGTGATATCTCTAAGTTAATATGCACAAAGCCAATGATTGATTTCAAGTTTTGTTGAAGCCGTAAGATGTTGTAGTACCTCCAAGTGATCTAACATTCATTCACCAAGCAGTATGATTCAGAAATTTTGAAGCAACAATAAGGGGTTCATTTAACACAATGAAAATTACTTCCAGTCATGAACTCATACATTGTCTAGTATTGTTGATTTGTCAAAACAGCACTATATTTGACAAAGCATATCAAGATAAAGGAAAGTCTTCAAAATCATCTATTATCAAGGATAGCGTGATACATTAGCAAGGACAAAACATCTTTATCATTTCACAACATCTAAGGAAGAAAATATACATTAGTCTCATCATCACAGGTCATTATTCAAGTTGTTGTGTTGTCCAAAGTCTTGTAAATTTTGTAAAGGGTTTGTACTATTGTACAAAAATTGTAGAAGTCTAGTTGGGATAAGCAGTTTGGTTTATAGTTGGGACAAGGTTGTTGGTCCTAGGGTTTGTTGAGTCAAGGGTAGTTGAGTCTAGAGTTTTTAGTCAGTCAAAGAAAAAATCATTGTATATCATTGTAAGTGAACCATTGTCCCTGGTACGGGAATCCACAATTTTTCTATTTACTTTTTTTATCTTTTTAAGTTGGTAGGGTGGTGCTAGGGAGGTGGTTGAAGTCACCTTCAAGTGGGTGCCTAGAAACACTTCAGGGTGGTAGGGTGGTGCTAGGGCAAATTGGTGCTTGCGGAGGTGTTGGTGCATCCATTTATCTGATATATAATAAAACCTTATGGCGTTGGGGCATCCTTATAATGGGTGTTGGATAATAATGCTTTTATAGAGCTATAGGGAGTTGTAGCTTTCTTTTCAGTTGGGGTTGAAGATTTAAAAGAACATATTAGAAAAACATTTGGTGGTTTTTGACCTGGAGGGGGTTTTCCACCTAAAAATTCATGTTCGTTATGTACTGTCTATTTACTGTTTTGAATATTGCTGAAAAATAACTAATGTTCTGAAAATAGTTATTAAAAATACTAGTTGATAAGAAATATTTACTCACCCCCCTCTAAGTATTTCCAACACATATCATGTAAAACAATTTAGATCTAATCAAATTTTAATCACAATTATGAGAAATTTATCTAAAATAATTGTATAGGGATATCAAATTGTAGCTTGGAGGAGAAGGTAGCTAGAACTTGAAAATAATCAATAAATTGAAAATTCCTCACCATTCATTAAAAAATTCTTATCAATTGATTTTATCATTGTTAGAAAGGATATCTACCTTGAAAGTTCATAAAGGGAACTTTCAAACTAACCTTTTATAAGCATTTCAACAATTAGAGCAAAAGAAGTCAACTTAGATTTTGAGCCTTGGAAGGGAACTCCCATCAAGCTACATAATCTATGTCGTCTAGCTCTTGCTATTGTTTCCTAGGAAAAAGGCGCATCCACATCATGGAACCAAAAATTGAAAGAATAGTGTAGATATAAAAACAAGGAATATCTACCACTGAAACAAGAAATGTGAGTTTGACTTGGATTGGTAGTCAAACAATTTTTTCTTATAAATTAAAATTGTTATTAATTAAGAGTCACGAACTTGTTGGACTAAGTCATACTTGTTGATTACAATTTTGATTTAGCCAAAACACTCTGAATCCAAGACAAGGGCTCCACTTGCTCAGTTTTTCATGATTTTACTGCTAAGCCTTTTCCAATCTAAGTTAAATTCTTATTATTTTCCCTAACTTGTTAATTTTCTAAGACGCTGGACATTGGATAAACCAATGTTGTCTGTGTGTTTCGCAACATGGACTAACTGCCCCTTGTGGATCCTTATCTCTGGTGATGCAGTTGTTAACTAACACCTACATGTTTTGGTCTAACGACAATCTTGATTCCCAACAAGTGGCATCAGGGTAGAGGTCACGAGTTTGATACACAACTGGCTCACGCTTGGGGGGAGATTGTTGGACATTAGATAAACCAACTCTCCTCATGTGCTTTGCAACATAGACTAAGTTACTAACCACTTCTCGTGGATCCTTATCTTTGGTGTTGTGATCATTGACTAACACTTGTGGGTTTCAGTCTAATGGCAATTGTTATGACATAAGATTCTGTAGTAACACTATGAGAACATTTAGTCCATAATATATATGATAGGGTAGCATTGCAAGTTATAGCTAGATTGATATTTCGGGAACATATTTTGATTCATTGAAACTTCAATCTAAAGCTGACAAGTTTATTGTAGGTTATAACCCTGTACAGAAATTACCAGCGAACAAATTCTTAAAACAGAAAAATATACAATGGCAAGAACATAAAACAAATATACACAAAGATTTCACCTTGGATCCCAAAACCCGAAATACCAGATTCATTTTTCATTATTATTCCTTTCATTGTTACAATACATATATATACATGTTGAAAGATTCATAAACCTCAATCCACTAACCTTGAATTAGAACATAACCATAGTTCCCTTGACCGGATCCATAAATACCATGGGAAAAACTAGTGTGCCCAAAATCCATGCGTGAAAACCATGCACAAAACCATGGGTAGGTCTGCCCACCATCTTTAGGTCCACTCCCATCCTTGGGTCCGCATAAAATAAAATGTTTAACACATACCAAACATTTACCCTGGTCACATATGTTGGATGAGGAAGTCCACGGATGTGATATCTGATGTAATTTGTAACATGTGATGTGATAATCTTGTTTCTTTATTTAAAAAACAAAATACAAGTAGAACACGAGTTCAAGGATATTTTTGAAAAGCTTTGTATATCGAATTATATGCAGATGAAAATAGCCATGCTATATTTTTTGAAAATGGTAAGTGTATCTTGACATAAAGCCAAATGGTTCATTCACTGCCAAAATGAAGATGGAAAAGGTTCTTTTTTTGAGACTCTGGTTAACCCTCTGTTTGGCTAAATATGCCATGATGTATTTATATCATGTAAATATTTGCATCATATCTGAGACTGGAAATTTTCCGTAAAGACCAAGACATTTTCTATGTGGTAGAAACCTTTATGATAGATAAAAAGGCTAACAAGAAACTTCGACTCTTAAACTAAAACAACATCATTCGTAATGCATTTGTTGTTCTCCATGTTCATTCTACTGTCATGTTTCTCTCGTGGCTTTGCTGTTTGTATATTAGTTGGGAGATGAATCTTGAGTGCAACAATTTCTGTATTGACTTCATTAGTTGGTTGTTGAGCAACATCAATTTCATTAAGTTGTGCTTTATCCAAACCCACTATTGCTTATTGTGGTACTATCGAATTCAACTTTACATCTCTATTTACATTTTTCCTGCATTGTATGCAGTGAGAATTTAAGGATGCATCTCCAAGTTCCTAATTTTGTCCATCTATTATAAGGTTCACAATAGTTAGTTGTTGGATTCAAATGCAAAATAACTGATTGATTTGTTTTTGGAATTGTGGCTCATCCTACCTAGTGATAATTTTCTGGTGACAGTTTTTCTCTAGTCCACCCATATCAATAAATAAATAAGAATAATAAAAACATAAACCATTTATGGTTTTCCATTTCTTTAAACTAGAAACCACTTCCATGTCACCACTCTGCATTTATTTCCTGTCACTACTCAACAGTGATTCCTTGCCACTGCTCTGCGTTGATCCCTTGCTATTGTTCAATAGTTATTCCCTACCAATGTTCAACAATTATTCCCTACCACTACTCTACTTTTATTCTCTGCCATAGCTCTACATTTTTACCCAGCTCTACTAAAAGACTATAAGGTGTATGCCAGACCCATCCTAACAAATTGATACAATTTAAATGAATGAACCATCTCATCTTCATTAAGATCATGAACACAATTTCCCTTTTTCATTGATATTCAAGTATATTATACATAGCAGATATTCCATATAAGTTGCTTGAATTCATGCGAATACCTTACTACACTTGCATATGTTTATGACTAAGATTCTAGCTAAGACTCCTGGGATTAATGAAACAAAGGGCATGACAACAAATCCCTATCACTATATCTCTGTAAATGAATAAAGAGAAATTATATGTCTAACTTAAATGTCTAGGCAATATATCCTTCCTCTCATGATTGGTCTATAAAAGCTAAGTGGATTCCAAAAAAAAAAAATTCAAGTTCTATCAAGTTCTAAGTTCTATAAACTTTTGTGACCCCATGGTGAAGAAATTGATTCATTAATACATAACTATTGATTCATTAATAAATATCAACATAGGCATAATAGAAAGAAATTTTAAAATAAAAGGGAAACCCCTATTCATTACACTCCCCTGATTTCTTTTTCATTCAAATGCTCACTTTCAAATGTTCATATGAATATGAAATCTATATCTCTCATCACTTTAACGCATTTAAGCAAGAATTTATCCCATTTACCACCTATCTCTTGATACTCTCACATGCAGACAAATGATGTTATTAATGTACAATGGTTGTATCATAAATTGAACGTGGTTTTGTGGTTTAGGTTGTATACGATTTGACTTTAAAGTTGCAACCTCCCTCCTCACTCCCATATTTAGTGCAATTGGTGCTTCAGCTAATGCATACACCCTCCTCAATTTGGCTGGGGACCTGTCTTATGTCTTAGGACAAAGCTTTTATAGTGGATTTCGGTATAATTCACTTAGATCTCCTTTTTCTTTTGTCAAAAAATGGTGCATAAGTGTGATTTGGGATCGCAATAACATTAAGACGTGTAAGCATGGAATCGTGGGGGCATTATAGTTGTTGGTGACTTCTAATTTTCAATGTTATTGTCAATATATGTAGACTGAGAGAAAACTCTGGGTGGAACTTTATGAAAAAGATTGTTTGGTTATTGACATTGTTGTGTAGTTAAGAATGATTTAAGACTTGAAGTAAGGAATGAAAGCTTCATTATTGTTGTGTAGTTAAGAATGATTTAAGATTTGAATTTAGGAATGAAAACTTTAATGCAAATCCAATTTAGCAAGTTTCTAGAATTTCATTTGAAAGTGGGTTTTGTGGTTTTGTTAGTGACTTGACGATTTGATTTTCTTAAATTTCTTTGTGAGGTAATTTAGTGTCCTTCATTGTCAAAATTCTCTACAAGTATGACATAAAAGGAAAAGAGTTTGAATTCCTAGCATTGCCCCAAGTTGGTTTTAAAAGCCATTCAGGTAGATATGTGTGACGAGAACCACAAAGACCTCAAGTTAAAAGGATATCAAGCAAGAGATCTAGGTTATAGAAGATACCCTAAATGGAGCCACATTTTAATTAATTTGGTTTTTAACTTATTGTTAATTCAAGTTTTCTAACACCTTAAATAAGCCCATATTTTAATTAATTTTCTTTGTTATTTCATGTTTCTTTTTGGTCCATTTATTTTATAATAATTAATATTATTATGAAGCACACCAAATCACCCTCGTTTGTAGGACAAGGGACTCACTTTCATGCAATGATTTGATTGTTAATGTTTATAGAACGAAGAAACACATACTCTTAAACATTTGACCCACTCAAAATATACTTACCAAACATTTAATAAAAATAAATAACAATCAATTAAACTAATATTATATCGCTATTATCAATTTTTTATATATTCAAGAAAAGAAATCAATATTTATTAAAGATAAATTACAAAATTATTCCAAAATTATAAACATAAATTTTTTAAATAAATTAAAACTACTCAAAGTTTATAAAAAAACATAATTTTAAAATAAGTTTACATTTAGAAGTAAACATACTAGACAACAATTTCAAATAATTATAATATAACATTAAAAAAAGATATAACATAAATTCATCTAATTTCAATTAATTATTAAATTCTATAGTAAATGAATTAACATTTGATTTCAAATATTTTATATCTTTTAGGTTGATTCATGAGATTTGAATTCTTAATTTTTGATTTGCATAATTGCTTTCATTATATATATATATTATATATAATATATATATTATATAACTAAATCAATTATGGAATTATTATAAAAATGAATAAAATGATGTGTACCATATATGACAACAAAAGTGTATACAATGTATTCCATAAAATATTAGGTGAGTATAAAAATATTTTTCTTTCTTCATGTTAGTATCATTACAATAAGGGAAATTGGACAAAATCGCTTATTCAATAGTATAGAGATTTCAATAAAGCTTCATTTACATGTGAAATTTCTTCTAAATTTTCCTAATTATTATGGTATCTCTACTTTACCATTATGAAATGTAGTTGGAAAAATTTCTTCTAAATTTACCTAAGTATTATGGTATATTTTTAAATTTCTACTTTATGATAGTATCATGAAATGTATTTAGATTTTTTTTTTAATATGGATATGAGCATGCGGAGAAAGAAATCTAAGTTCTCTATTCATTACTTTTCCTAGGTTTCTTTTTTATTTTAGTGTTTATATGAATATGCTGTTTAAATCTATCATCATTCTAAATGATTAAAATATGAATCTATGATATTTATACCTTATTTTTAAGAGTTGTCTAACCATTATATGTTTTGGAGTTTTGGTTGGACTTTGGTGAATTTTCTTGGGTCAACTTTTGATCTTTGTTATTTAAAATGGGTTTTTGACTGCATATATGATTCAAGACCCCAAAAAATCCCAGAGGCACTTAGACTACAAAGAGTTCACAACCTCAATAAATCCCTACTAAATTCTAAGCAAATTAGACCAAAAAATATGTCAAAAAAACCTCAAAACTTATAATAGATAAACGATGACATCTCATACATACTAACACATCATGTTATTAAGACCCAAAATTGTATGTTGTTTTGTGGTTAAAGTTATATCCAACTTCCCTCACTTTCATTGATGCAATTTGTTCTTCAACAAATTCATACCTGCTCCTCAAATTTGGGTCGGGGGTTTGTCTCATATCTTAGGACAAGGCCTTTGTGGTGGTTTTTAGTAGAATTTGGATTTAGAATATTTTTTTGTTGTCGAATAATAGTGAATTATATAGGTAATATATTGTTATGTATGAGTTGGTTATGGATTGAAATAATAATATGAGGTGTAAATATGGGACTTTGAGGCACTATAATTGTTGGCGTTTTTTATTTCTAATGTTATTTTCAAAATGAAAAGTGTGAAAAAAACTTTTTGGTGGAATTTAATGAAGGGGATTGCTTGGTTATTGATATTGTTGTTTAGCTGAGATTGCTTTAAGATCCAAAGTAAGAAATAGGAATTTTAATGCAAATCTAACATAGCAAAGTTTCTACTTCTTGACTTGAAAGTGGATTTTGTGGTTTTGTTGGTGACTTAGACTATCTAATTTTCTTAACTTTCTTTGGGAGGTTATTTAGTCTCCCTCATTGCCAAAATTATCTACAAGCATGGCCTAAAAGGAAAAGAGTTTTAATGTTGGAGGTTGCCCCAAGTTGATTTAGGAAGTCATTAGAGTGACTTCTTAAGAAGAAACACATATTTTTAACCATTAAACCCACTCAAAGTGTACTTACTAAACATTTAATAAAAACGAACAACTATCAATTGAATTAATATTATAGTACTACATTGTAAATTTTTATCTAACACAAGATCTCTTTATTAAAAAAAAAAATATTTATTAATAAATAAATAGAGTCACTCCATAATTAATAAAAAAACATAATATTAAACCAATTGGATAAATTAATTATACAAAACTCAAAACACATACATATAACAATATTTCAAACATTAAAAAAACATATTTAGATATCACAAATAAATATATCAAAATTTCTCCCCGATGGGGTAAGCTCATAGTTCGAGAGGGTGCTTTGGGGGTCAAGCCCACCACCCCATGATGTGATGCACATGAATGACCAGGTGGTGTGACTCACCCCAAACATGCATCTGCACGCAAATCCTTAGATGGCCATTTAAAGGCATTTAAACATATAGTTAGTCTTATTTCATGTATTTTGGGTGGAGGTCTAGAGCAGAGGTGAGTTCAAGCAGCTGACATCCTTGCTGTTAGTGGAACCATGAAATTATTATGTCGTGAAAGGGCCACTTGTATTGGTGTCTGGTTCTTATGCGACGAGGTCTATGTATCGTCTGGTGTTGGTGAAGTGGAGGTGGGAGGGTTTTTTTCATCAACACGTGGAATTCTTGCAATGGTCTCTCAATTTTGATAGCACCAGTGAATGGAGGGTAATCACTAGCAACTCGAGCAAGGTGGCTTGGCTTGATTCCTTCTTGTTCTTAATTAGTATATTGTTTGCTTTTTTAGGTCTTTTGAGTTATGTCTTTGGTAATCATTTGAGGGTTATGGTTGTGCAAAGGTTGAGAGAGATTATGGTTATATTAAGTCTTGGATCTGATCTTTTGTTGCCTGAGTGGATAGTGGGGAATCATGGACTGTGTGTGTCATGTTTCATGTGTAGCCGGTGGTTTCTCATGACAAGTTTGTACAATTGGGTTAATCTTCTCTTGCCCTCCCGGTCTTATTCAGAATTGAGTAAATATTGTAGGACTGGTTTTTTGGTTGGTCTATGGCTTTGTATTTGGCTAAATTTCTTGGTGACAATGGGCTCTATAATGAGTGGAACTAGCTTTGTGGGGACTGAGCTTGGGGTTCTCTCAAGTAGTGTAGTCTGGCTTATGTGGTATCATGACAACTCTATCTTGTGTGATCTAGTCCCTAGTAGTGTCTCATCTGTGTTGTTTTCTTGTTACTTTTCAAACTCTGGTCACTTCAACGATTGTTGCAGGTATGACCCCATTTTGGTAGCCATGCCTCTTAGACAAGCATGCATTGCAGGATGGGGAGCGGAGCAAGCAACCTATAAGGCCAACGAAGGGCTAGACTCTTTGCTCAGGACTCCACAACAACCTATTTTAACATAGTTCCCTCAAAGATGTGGAGAGAAATTAGAAAATTGGAAACTCAAGCAAGATTGGAAAGACAGTCTTACTCGGACTATGAGATTCGAGATGAGGTTTCTTGTTGGGTTCCAAGTCCTAGTCACACTAGCGGACAAAAAAACAGTAGCTAAACTCAATGGCTCTACACTTGTAGATGAAGGCTTTGCTTGGATTGGTCTTGAAGGATAAACATGTGGAAAGATATAATGTGTTTGCTTCTTTGGAGGACATAAAGAAGATGCTGCGAAACCAGTGCTTCATCTTGGACACGCTAGATGCAAGGCTGACCTATGTAGAAGGGAATATTCATTGTGATTCAGACACCATTATACCTCCTCGATTGAGTGTTAGGGACCATGATCCCATCTCTTCCTCTGAATCTGAATAATGTTCATGCTTGTTGATTTATTTAGAATTATACCATGTTTTGTGAATACTACCTAGCATGAAAGGCCTTTTTGTAATGTCGAGCTAGTTGGATGGTTTGTTTCTATATTTTGAGATAAATAAAGAAGTTTTGAACCATAAATGCTCCTATATCCAAAAGAGAAAACAAAAAATTTCTCACTTGATTAGATGTAATAAGCATGTATCTCTGAATTATTTTGATAATATAAAATGCTTTGATTTAATTAAAATAATAAAATCAAAAAATGAAAATTTAATTTTTTAAAACCATTTCTTTTTAATGTGATGTGTACAAATATATAACATCAAAATTCCATAAAGTTTTAGCTGAGTTTAAAAAACCATTACTTTCTCCATATATAAATATAAACATTAAAATAATTTTTAATGAGGAAAATCCCTTATTCACTAGTACAAATATTGTGATAAATAGCAGAAATACGATGATATTTCTGCTCTACTGTTATGAAATGTGTAATTGGGAAAACATTTCCTTCTTACACCCTAAAACTTCTCTCATCCTACTTATGTTTCGTCTTCATGATCCCTGATATCAGGGGGAATCTCCCTAAAACTTCCTTTATCCTCCTTGCATTTCGTCTACATGATCACTGTCTTCAGAGAAAATATCCAGTCACAGTTTCTTGGGCACGATACTGAAAACACCATTCTGCATTTTGTTTTTTTCATGGCCGTTGAATCGTTCGTAATTCCCACAATAAGAAGCTCTTCTCAAGGAATATCTCCTCGGGCTTCTGGGACTTTTAGAGCTCATGACGATCTCTTTTATGCGCAGAAGAGACGACACCATCGCAATAACATGACACCTCGCAATAATACAACTACAGGCCACCTCCAGTGTTAATCAAGAGCTTGCCATGAGCTATCCTAAACGAAAATTTAAAATAAGCCAC